>JAMXBB010000005.1:102520996-102672170 GCA_024138015.1 Lumnitzera littorea | reverse complement strand
TCTTTAATGACTGCTTCCTTCAGGGTATCAAATGCCTTCTGTCGATCTTCCTTCCATACCCATAAGACATCTTTCTTGAGTAGATCCGTTAAGGAGGTAGCCATTCGAGAGTATCCACATATGAAATTTTTGTAATAACTTACTAAGCCAAGAAATGACTTCAATTTGGTGGGCTTAGTAGGTTCTTTCCATTCTCGAATGGCCTATATCTTCTCTTCATCCATTTTGATCTTCCCTTTTCCTACTACATGCCCTAAAAGGGTCACTTCTTTCTTTGCAAAGGCACATTTTTCCAACTTTACATATGACTCGTTTTCCCTTAAGGCTAAGCAATTTATATGAAGATGCTCTAGGTGCTTTTCCATAAGCTTGCTATAATTCATGATGTCATCTAAGTAAACCATAACAAAATGATCTAAGAATGGTGCTAATACCCTATTCATAAGACTGCAAAAAGTAGCTGGGGCGTTTATGAGTCCCATTGGCATAACAAGAACCTTAAATGCACCATACCTTGTAACGCAAGTGTTTTTGGACTCATCTCCATATCTCAGTCGTAGCTCCAATTTTGAAAAGTATCTTGCCTCTCCCCTTCGATCGAATAAGTCTGATACCAAAGGAATAAGGTACTTATTCTTCTTAGTGACCTTATCTAAGGCCCTATAGTCAATACACACCTGGAGGGGCCTATCGTGTTTCTTCAGAAAGAGAACTGAAACTCCAAAAGGTGCTTTTGACGGTTGGATGAATCCAGCTTCCAACAACTCCTTCAATTGCCACCTCAATTCTTCTAATTCTTTTAGAGGCATGCGATAAGAAACAGTAGCAAGGGCCTTTGTACCTGGTTTTAGCTCAATCGCATGATCCACTTTCCTTCTTTGTGATAGCTTCTTTGGCAACTCTTTAGGCATGATGTCTTTGAATTCTTCTAGCAACTCCCCCACTCGATGTGGAATTACCTCTTGATCCCCTGTCTCTTCTTCCCCCTTTAATGTAGTTAGGTACATAACTTCATTCTTCTTTAAGCCCTTCGCTAGTTGCATAGCGGAAAGGAATTTTGTAGCTTGACCAACATTCCTTGTAACGGGCACCACACATTGAGAGTTGGTCTCGAGAATACATATACAGTCTACACGAGGAACAATAAGTGCATCTATATGATCTAAGAATTCCATCCCAATCACAAATTCGAAGTCATCCATAGGTACTACTTCGATTGTTTCTTTCCCTTTCCACCCTCCCATATGGAGCTCTATCTCCCTAGTGACTCTAGTAGTAAGGACTTCCTTTGAGTTTACCGTCTTGAGCCATGTCTTGGTTTTCTCCACCTCTATTCCAATCTTACTTGCTGCTACATCGGAGATGAACAGATGAGATGCCCTTGTATCAATAAGGGCATTTAACTTCTTGCCAGCAACTATTACCTCAGTGTACATCAACCCCTTTCGCTTCTCCTGCATTTTCATAACACTAAGTAGTCGTACTAAACCCAGTTTGGCCTTATCCTCTTCACTGGAGCTTTCATCTGCCATAATTGCTGCCAACCGATCTTTCTTTGGGCATTCCCTAGCATAATGGGTCCCATTGCAAAAATAGCACTTCAATTCTCGAGACTTCCATCGTTCCCCATCTTTTCCTTCACGAGTCTTTCCTCGATCATTATTCCTCTCTTCCATCTTAGGCTTCCCTCTTAAGGAACTCCCATTCCTTTCCTTCTCAACTCCCCCCTTCCACCTTCCTATTGGGATCTTATGTTCTGTCTTCTTGAACTCCGTTAGGCCTTCAACAACTACTATAACCTTAAAGATGTCTTCTATTCCCCTTCGATCTAACTCTAACTTTGCCGAAGGTTCCAAACCATCTAAAAACATCACTAGAGCGTCATCTTAGTTAAGGTCTAGGATCTCCAACATTAGTTCTGAGAATTCCTTCACATATTGCTTGATGTCACCCTTATGAGTTAGGTGACGCAACTTCACCTTCGCTTCTTTAGCAGCATTTTAGGGAGAGAACTGCCCCTTGATCTCATGTACAAAGCTAGCCCAAGTATTGATTTCGTTTGCCCTCCTACGCCACCATACCATAGCAGAATCTTTCAAATACATAACGGCAGTACGTACCTTTTCGAGGTCATCCAAGATTCTTACAGCATTGAAATATTGTTCTATTCCCCAAAGGAAGTTGTCTACCTCCCGGGTAGATCGTATCCCATTGAAAGGTTCGGGCTTGGGGACATCGATCCTATGAGCAGACTGGATGGTCACTCCACTTACCATTACCGCCCGTCATGCTGCTAGTTGGTTCTTAAGTTCTTCAATCTCCTGGCGCATGGCCGCCATTATAGCATCCATCTTGGCTTCATAACCTTCTTCCTTAGTTTCCAAAGCAATGACTCAAGCTTAGAGTACTTCATTCTTCCCCTTAATCGTCTCGTCACGCTGCTTCAGCTCATCAATGGCTTGATTCAATGCTCCTTGCAACTTGCCTTGAAGTTCTTCTTCCATCTCTTCAAGGTTGCCTTGTGATTCATCGAATTGTTCCTTCGCTTCAGCAATGCTCAACTCCGCTCTATCCATCCTATTAAGGAGGGAGTTCAGCAAGTCCCGAAACCTAGTCCTTTGCCTGGTAACACGGCGATCATCATGGTCGGCCAACTCATCGACCATTGAAGTGTTGTTGTCTCCTCCGGATGACATTTTCTCCACAAGCAGCTTCTTTTTCAGGCTCTGATACCACTTGTCACGGGCGGATTCCGTCGCTCGACCCCGTGCGGTACTTAGCGTTCCTGACCTCATTAAGGAAGGCTAAGTCAGCCTGTAACACACTCACAATGTTAGAGAGAGAAAGTAGAGAGAGAAACTCTGATAGTATACTGTATTCACTCAAATAACTTGTATGTTACATCTGGGGAGAATACCCCTATATATATAGAAAGCCTTTACAATCTAATGGTTAAGATCAATTCAATCTAATGGTTACAATTGATTCCCAACTACTACCATCACCTATCCCCACCTACTACTATATAAGATTCTGGACTCCTCTGGAACCTTCTAGAGCTTTTCATCATCTATAAGCTTTTAGTGGGCTTGGGCTTGGGCTTGGGCTTTCGTCTTTGGGCTTTAGGAACCTCCTAAGAATGGCCCATTTCGGGAGGTCCGTAACACAAGCTTCTTCCCTTGCAAATCCTCTCTTGTTCACTTATAGTAATTCTAAGAGCTTATTTTTCAAGTTATATTGTCTCTTTACCATATGCCACATTAATCCCTCATAGTTATCTCTTAGTTTCTTATTATTCTTATATCTTCCCAATTCTTCCTCCCCATCATTATAGTATAGTTTTCCCCTATTGTATTAAGAGTATTCTTGATGGAACCTAGAACTACATTTGGCATTCATCAATTCTTACATTATTGCTATGACAATACTACTATTAAAATAGAATTTCAAATTTCATTAAAAGATGAAGATCAACTAAAGGACAATGCTTTAATGCTTTTAATTGTTCAAAAGAAATAATGATACTTCCTACTGAGCTTATTGAATAATAAAATTAAGGATTTGATATGTGATAATTTTATAATTAAGTTTAGAAATGTAATTCTATGTATACAAAGAAGAATAATTATGTAATTGAACCAATCATGTATTAAAATAGACGTTTACGATGGCTACCACAATTTTGTTAATAGTATCATGTAAAATGTGTTGATAAAATATCACTTGAACATTTTACGGTGATCATTATACGCTATCATTGCTCTCTTTTCTTCTCCTTTTATGAACCTATAAAAAATTGTAATAACAACAATAAAAAAGTTTTATTGCCCATTTCAATAAAACATGCTAACAACATAATTATGAGTTTTCTTATAATATTTTTCGAATTCTTATCAAATAATTCGAATAAATGAAATCAAGGATTATATCGTGTGATTTTATAATCACATTTAGACATATAACTTACTACAATCATATAAAATCAAGTATTAAAATAGATGTTTATGGTGATTACTATAACTTACAAGTATTGCTAGCATAATGTGGCCATACAAGAGCCTGAACTTTTTTAAATATTTGTTTTAGTACTTGAGCTTGGTCAACTTTCATTTTATGACTTAAGACTTTCTAAATTAATTATATTGCTATCTTTGTTGCTCCAATTGTTGCTAATGTGGGCTTCATATAACTTATAATTAAGGCTAATGTGGATATAAAGTAACTTTAAAGTACTTGAGTCTTTCCAGGAGAATAATTTTCAAGTTGAAACTTTTCCTACATTATAACAATAAATGAGCAATTATTCACGTTCACTCCACATTATAGGTTCATACTACTCTCGTTATGTTAAAACTTCTCTACAATACAACTTTGCTTTATGCCTCTCTCTAATTAAGTGTGCCTTCATCTTCTCTAATTTACACCTATCAAACTTCTTGAAGTATACCACCTTCAATAATTCACTCACATTCATTCCATCTTAGATGTTGATGTCGACCATGGTAAAAGAATAAGAGCAAAGTTACATTCACATGTAAAGGTGTAATCACATAAGAAAAGATGCTCTGAAGCCTATAAGAGTGCACAAACATAAGAACCGAAGGCACATACATTGCACAATGTTTGTTATTAACCTCTTGTTACTTTATTTATTCTTATTTCATTTTGTTTATTGTAATACTTTTCATAAGAATGTATCTCATATTTCATTTAAGGAATACTTCTTATTTACTTGTTTCATTTTGTTTATTGTAAAACTTTTCATAAGAATGCATCTTATATTTCATTGAAGGAATGCTTCTCGTTTACTTGATATATGTTGATAAACTATTTTAGACATAAGCTTCCAAACCTAGGCTAACTAAATCACTACTAAAGAGATACCTAAAGTATAGATCTTTAAGCTTAGGTTGCCAACCTAACCGATAGATTACATGAAGATAAGGTAAGAAGAGATCAACAAATAAGGCAAGTCAACAACTTCATAACTCTTCTCTTTATTCCTCCACTAAATTCAGAATCAAAGATGAAATTTTAGGGATTTTAAACCTTTCTAATCTAGCCCAACCATCTTCTTATAAATACAATATTTGGCATCCTGATTAAGAGCCGAAACCCTATCACTTTGCGTACATCACACACACACGCTCTCTCTCCCTCACCCCCCCATTGTTACCTTAATCCTTTATTAGGTTTTGATTTAAGCATTGAAGTAGCTATATTAGAATCAACTCTGACCATTTTATAGCTCTTTGCTTTTGCCTTTTGCAAGTTAAAGACCAACCAGTGAAGATCAAGTAATAACATGATGCTTTGACTTTTATAAAGGCCTTGAGTTTTAAATTTTTTTTTTTTAATTCATTTAAGGAATGAATTATTCTTCTATTTTTTAATCCATAGTAGACATCAATATTTATTGTTTGTAAGTTTTGTATGTAAAGATGCTACTTGTTGATAAATTTAATGATACTCTTGTTTTTTACATGAATTTTGCTTTATGGTAAGGTTTTCTTTATCAAATATATTTTGATAATAATTTTATAATGAAATGTTGATGATATCCTTGCACATTTTTTAAGTGCTAAAGACAATATTAATATTTTAATTTCTAAAGTTGAGGTAGATTTTTTAATTAACATTTTCCATTTTTCAAAGGATATTGATGTGTTATATGTATTTTTTTTTAAAGTATTTGGTACATGTAAAGATGGGATGGGTAAACTCATTTGACCATATTTTTAGGTTTACAAATGGGTGAGAAGCCCCTTATTGTGTTTTTCAATGGAGCTTTCAAGAAAGAGCAGTATAACATGTCTTATGAGTTATGATGATGGCAACTATATCGTCTTCATTGTTCAGTTAAGTTAATTCACTTATTGATATATCAGAGATTTACTATCAAGTATTGGGTGCAATTATATATATGTTGTTAGGTATAGGATTCTTAAGACAACAATGGTAGATGCACTTAGAGTAAACACTAACAACTTTGATGTTCAAAGCTTAGTTGGCCATCTCGATACTTACGATAATATTGATACATATATATATATAGAGTAAACACTAACAACTTTGATGTTCAAAGCTTAGTTGGCCATCTCGATACTTACGATAATATTGATACATACATACATACATATATATATATATATATATATATATATATATACAACAACTATCTAGTGATGGAAGCTTTGGGGAGTTATTTAGGAATAAAAACAACGTTATAGTGAAAGAAAACTCAATAAAGAGGATGACAATGGCTTTTGGAAGTCTTAATAATGAGGAAAAGTCAAATGAGGACCATATGGAAGCTTGGAGATAATGATCATAAGTGAAGAGACCAAGCCAAGGGTATGTTGATTTTAAAATACAAGTTAAAGGAATTGATGAGGAGGAAATTGTCAAGATTAGAAATGAATTTCCAATATGAATTCAAGGATGCAATTGTGAGAGATAAACCAAATAGTTAGTAGTAGTTAGACAAAGAATGTTTAAGGCCCCATTTGTTTAGTGTTTTATATTTTCAGGAAACCTGTTTTCGTGATTTCTTATGTTTGGTTGAGTTGAAATAAGGCTTTTAAGTAGAAAAGAAATTCCCAGTCAAAGGAAGATCCATTCTTGTATATCTAATTTTGTGAATCCCAGTGGAAAACAACTTACTATTTTCAACACTGAATTGTAATTACTGCCAAATCATGATTACGAGTAAACAAGGAATTGGAATTCCTTAAAACTCTGAATCAGGATTCTACAATAAAATTACTACTATTAGCCCCTCCATAAAACAAAATTATTGCCATCACCTACACCGACCATCACTATTTGCCTCCATCATCACTCACCACCATCAACCACTCACGACAATCACCATCACCTTTGACCACCGTTCACCACCACCACCACACTACTCAATTGCCTCTATACCCAACCACCACCCCTACCCTTCATTATTGACCAGTGCACTACCTACCCTCACTCTCAACTACTAAGCTTCAACATGTCTCTGACGAGTGCCTATAATAACAACTATAGTAAGTGTCTCTGGTGTGCATCTTTTAGATAGAGTGTTCAGATCTAGTTTAAGGGCGCTCAAATCTAGTGTTAGACAATAGTTGCCAATGGTTCTTAAGTTCTATGTGAGACATTCAGATCTAGTTGTTGGTGCCCATAGGTAAGTGTATGATAGTAGTGGTTAGTTGATAGAAAGAACGTAAGGTTGATAGAAAGAAAGTGAGGTGAATCAATCTTTCGTTTGGTGGTGTTTAAGAGAAGAAATAAAGATAGGGAGAGAGAGATGAAATAGAAGATGAGGGTATTATTGTGATTTTAACTTTATTGCAAGCTTATTCCTAATATATTATTTTTTATAAGTAAATAATGTAACAACTATTACGGGTTTATTCAATTCATAATGAATGGCTATTCTATTACGAGTCTATTCTACTCAATGAAGTGAATAGGTCGTATATGTCATTTTCCCAACTTTATCAAGCTAACCTACCACTCTACTCTATTCTATGTCACTCAAAATCTTGTCAACATATCTTTCTCTCTCTATTATCTTTACTCTTTTCTTTATTTTTTATATTCTATTTCTATCATTATGTAACTTTCTAGTCTATCTCTCTCTCTCTTATTAGTTTCCCTTCTCTTCACTTTTCCTTTTCACTTTTAACATAAAATTATGATTTTGTTTTCTTTAGGTTACAACCATCAAAAGAGCTAAGGAGTTTATTTAAAAAAAAAAAAAGCAATAACTCCTCCATAAGGTATTATTTATTCTCCATCTACATAATAATCTATATTATTTTAAGTAATAATTTTCAATGAAATATTGAAAAATCACATGTACAAGATAGGTTGCTGTTGTTAAAAGATGTAGTGAAAAACTAACGAATTTATTAAGATATTATTATGCTATTTTTTTTTATGGAAATTATCATGCTATTATTATATGTAATGATACCTATCTCATTCTTCGTAGCATGATACTTGATAAAGTTATATTATTGTTTTTGCTAGATATTTCCATGATGAATGTTTCAAATAGTTACTTAAATAAATCTTAAGCTCTTGTACGAATATTCACAATCTTTTTTCCTTCTTTTTTTTTTTTTTAAATTAACAAATTTTTTTGTTAATACTTCAAATCACGTTATGATTGGTGAAATTCACATATATTTCTACTAAGCTATTATCACGTATTCATTCAATCGATTGGAAAAGCATCTATGGGAGTGTATCCTACATTTTAAGGAGCAACTAATCAAATAAATTGAAAAGAAAATTGAGGGAATAAGGTTTGCAACAATTGTATGTGAGATAAGGAGAAATGACTATTTGGTGTGGTTAAACAAACACTCATATCCATTATACCTTTACGTTAATCTTCTTTAGTTAAACAATCACATTTATAAGGTTTTCGATCAAAAACTAGGCCATCAATAACTAGAAGTACGAGGTTCTAGAGTTCTCTCTCTCTATGTCATCTTCGCCACACGATCTTCTCCCATGTTTAACTAAGCTTTCCCTACCCCTTTTGTTAAAAAGAAGCGATTTAAACCAATAGAAGACTTGGAATTAGAATCTTCTCAAGATGGAGTACCAACTTTGCACTTGTGGCTTTTGAAGAACCTATGGTTTCTGCCCATGAACCAACTACCCCTTCCCCTACAAAGAAATCCTATAGGGATTCAATTATGCAAAATCTTTAGGATAGATTATGCTCAACCCTTTTTCCCTTGATGAACAAGATGACATGGAAGCCATGAAAGGCTTTATTATAGAAGCTAAGGATGAGGGCATATCAAATCATAATTTGTCCACAAATCCTCCATATATGAAAACAGTCACTTTCCCACGTGAATAAAGAAAGAAACTATACAACAAATGGAAGCAAACATTAATCATCAAACTTTTTGGTATGTCACTAGGTTATAAATTAATAATTCAAAAATTGAAATTAATGTGGAATTTTGCAAGTAACTTTTCTATGATACAATTAGGATCTAGGATTTATGTCATCTTCTTCATGAATATGGAAGACTTAAATCTTGTAATAAAAAATTGCCCATGGTTCATTAAATGGGCACTTTCTTACAATATATAGATGGGAACTGAATTTTCGTGCTATATCTACTTCTTTTAATTCAATAGTTATTTGGATATGAATTTATGGACTTCCTTTAGAATTTTATGATGTAAAAGCTTTGAGATTATTATGAACAGAATTGAACCTATTTTGAGAGTAGATTCTCTAACATATAATGCTAAGCATGGGCACTTTGCTAGGCTCTGTGTACAAGTCAACTTCAATGAACCCCTCATTCAATCATGGTACTTAGGTCATATAGTCAGAACATACCAAAAGGGTTTCTCAAGATGGTATGGTCTTCTACCTGTAAATGAAGGAATTCGTATGATTTGTTATAACTATAGGTACTTAAGACATATAGTCAGAACATGCCCAACTAATTTGGATCAAGACTAATCCCAACCTATTGGCCTAACCCTAGTTCAACCAATGAACAAGGAAGAGGAAATAATTTGGCTCCGACCCTTATTAGAAAGATTTATTGGTTAATTCATCCTGTTTTGATAAATAAGAAATTGAGCCATACGGAAAATGGATATTGGTGAAAAATAGGAAAAAAAAAAAAAAAGAGCTCCTAAAGCCTAAAATCAAACCTAAGATCAAAATCTTAAACAAAAAGCAAGTTATTACCAAAGCTCATACTCTCATAAGTTAAATTCCATTAATTTGGCCAATTCAGATAAGACACTTAGATCTTTCAATTATGTTAAATCCTCTAACAAGAACCTCTCAAGCATATCAAAGGATAAAAAAGAAATGGAAATTTCCTTGTCCTTAGATACCCAATCAATAGTATCACATCATAGATAGATCCTCCCTTTGAAAGTCCTAAATTAGCAACACCCAATTATAACAAAAAAGGAATTGATGGTGACATTAATTAGGAAGTAAATGCCCTCTTAACTGCTTCTTTCACCTTTCAAGCTCTTAATTTAAACTCTCGTGTCCTAAAGGAAAAGAGTTACACAATTGAAAAGAGCTACGAGAAACCACTTACAAAATGGACCAAAGAGCATAACTCACTTTTCCATCCAAATGCTAAGATCTCACTCAAACATTCCCAACTTGGACCTAAGTTTGTCTCTCTCTCTAATTAACTTAGAGAACATACCAAAAGGGTTCATGTTAAAATCATGGACATCAGGAGATTGCTTGGTCAAATGGCTAACCCTAATCTAATGCCAACAATCACTACCCAGATCACTCATCTAAAAGGAGAGAACTTCCTAACAAACTCGGGGCTAATTATAGCCTCCAAGAAAAGCTACAAGGTCTAAATGAATGCTCCTATTTTAAACGACAAGATAAAGCCTTGTCAACTCATGAAAACCTGGCAAGGGACCCTGAGAGTCTTCATAGAACAAATTCTAAAAACAAATGACTTAACCATTACTACTCAGCAATCCTAATTGCTCTCATTCTCAAAAAAGTATTTCTACATCTGCTAATCTTTCAAAATCAAGAGGAATCTCTAGCCATTCTAGACATGGAAAACAACCGTGGCAACTTTATTGTAGAAGTTAAAGGAACTGGTAGAGTAGCTTATGAAATAGTCTTTTATAGGTTTCTTGCCTTAATTATGGAAGATGAAAGGATCTTAACTTCTATTAGGAAAACAAGGTTATTAGCCTAGAATGTAGGAGGAATGAATTTGTAATGCCCCAGGCTAAAAGAGGTGAATAACTAAGCTAATAAATACTAATAAACCCATTTCAACCACTTGGCCTAAAAGTTTCAAGTTTGTGTTGACAAGGTGTTTACAACCATAACCTTATAAATTAATACTACAACCTCCAATAATCTATGTGGGATACTTAAACATGGGATTTTACAATCTCTCCCCCCTAAACAAGCGACATCCTTGTCGCAAAACCTTACAATCAAGCCTAAATCTTCCCCCATTTTCAGTATACAATTCGAGCCATCCACCACCTATAGGTCATCCTAGAAGTATGTAAAGAGTCACAACTTGATGACACTTCCCACCTTCCTCAGACCTCTTCTCTAAACTGGAGCCAAACCCGAATCATTTACCTACTGGCAGGGTGATTCACTATAATACCATTTGTAATGCCTTAGGCCAAAAGCAATAAATAACCAAGCCAATAAACACTAATGGACTCATTTCAACCACTTAGCCCAAAAGTTTCAAACTTATATTGATAAAATATTCACAACCATAACCTTATAAATTGGTGCTATAACCTCCCATAATTCATGTAGGAGACTTAATCATGGGGTTTTACAGAATTCCTTAAGGAAACAAGAGGAGATTATAAAACTTATGGATGATTATATGCCTAATCTTGTAATTCTTATGGAGACTAAACTTAACTCACTAACTACCTATTCCTTTAATCATAAATCTCAATATGATGGATTTGTTGTCAAGGAAGTTGAAGGTCAAAGTAATGGAATCATAATCATGTAAAGCACAAGTGATCTTGATGTGAACATCATTCGACAAATGCCTCAGACCTTCCATTTGTTGTGTAAAGTCAAAAACTCTTCTATATCTTGGTT
Source organism: Lumnitzera littorea (assembly GCA_024138015.1). Classification (NCBI taxonomy): domain Eukaryota; kingdom Viridiplantae; phylum Streptophyta; class Magnoliopsida; order Myrtales; family Combretaceae; genus Lumnitzera; species Lumnitzera littorea. Next base: position 102,660,550 of record JAMXBB010000005.1, on the reverse strand, counting down.
CCTTTTTGCTATGTATAGTCTCTTGACCCAACAAAAAATATATTCTTTGGGAACATCTTTGAAATATGTTTACCTTGATTAATAATAAGCATTGGTGTCCTATAAGTGATTTTAATGATATTATTTTTTCTCATGAAAATTGGGGAGGAGGGGTATTTCAACGTAACAGGGCTTTTAACTACCTACAATGCATGAATGATTGTGGGCTTAGTGATATAGGTTTTATAAGACCAAAGTTCACATGGTCTAATAACCAAAACATCACCTCATTCATCCAAAAAAGACTAAACAGAACTTGGTATAATGTAGAATGGAGAAACCCCTATCTTAAAAGTAAATTGTTCCATCTAAGGAAATGGCCTTTCGATCATTATGCCATCTTGTTAAAAACTCAACCCTACAATGCCTTTTGTTTTAGGAATAAAATTTTCATATTTTAACCAAATAGGTTTTCTTACAGATTATATTCCTCTCATTCAGTCAATATGGGAAAGGAACAATTTCAACTACTTAAGTGCTATAAATGATTTGACCTAAATTTAAGTCTTGGAATAAACATGTTTTTGGAATTGTTCATAAGTACAAGGCTATCATTTTAGCAAGCCTCTTAAGAGTGAAGATTGCCTTAAACTCTAATCCTTCTAATCTCCCAATAAATTAGCAAAATTCTTTAAAAGAAAATTTGAATATCATTTTGCATAAGGAAGAATGCCTTTGCAAAGCCAAAGTAATGCAAAATTAGATCCTGAAAGGTGAAAGAAACACCGATTTCTATCATGCTATTGTTCTTTGTAAGAAGTCAAAAAATAGAATTCTAGGGATCCAATTTGACTGTAGTCAATGGTTTTATGATTAGGATCATATCAAAAACATTAGAAATTCCTATTTCAACAATCTTTTCACTTCTTTAAAGCTTTTTGTCTCCATAGAGAATCCAATCCAAGACTTAAATCTTCCTCTCATCACCCTTGAGTAGTTTGAGTCTCTCAACAAGCCCCAAGGAAAATCAAAGATAATAAAAGCTGTCGATTTAATTAGGTCTTGGAACGCTTCAAGGAAGGATAGCTTGCACTTATTATTTTTCAAAACTTGCTGGAGCTTCGTAGGACCTTTTGTGGAAGCTTTAATTGAACAAAATTTCACATCAAGGAAAATGCTAGAAACTCTTAATCAAACCCTCATTTGTCTTATCCTAAAATCCAATCAAGCCAACCAAGTGAAAGATTTTAGGCCTATAGGCTTATGCAATACAATATACAAGATGGTTATCAAAATATTAGTCCATCACTTGAAGCCACAACTTGATTTAATTTTCCATCCAGCACAATTTAGCTTCATTTTAAGGAGGAAATCCTTTGATAATGTTATCTTAATCAATGAAATGTTGCACTCTTGCCATAGGAAAAAAGGGACTTTGGGTTAGATGATTCTTAAAATTGATCTAAAAAAAAAACCCTTTTGATTCTGTAAAGTGGGATTTTGTCTCTTAGATGTTAAGATCTCTAAATTTTCCTCATTGGTAGACTAAGCTTACTATGAGTTGCATCTCATGCTCATCATATGAAGTTAGTTAATGGATCCTCCCTCCCCTCCTTCTTTCCCAATAGAGCAATTTGATAAGGAGACCCAATTTCTTCATACTTGTTCATACTATGCATGAATGTGCTGAGTAAACTTATAGAAAGAGAAGTAAAATTTGGAAACTAAAACCCTTTCATCTTAAGAGGATCATCACTAGCAATTCCCCATGTGACCTTCACTAATGATTTAGTGCTTTACACTAAAGCTGATGACTAAAATGCTTAATCAATCCTCAAACTCACTTTTTCTCAAGCATCTCTGGACTTAGAATCAACAAAGGTAAGTCAAAAGTTCTTTTCTCCTTAAACATAAAAAATGATCAAAAGTCTTCCTTAGCTACTCTTCTGGGCATAAGAATATTAACCACCCTTGGAAAGTACTTAGGCTTTCCCCTTACAAATGGGCTTTAGCCAAGAAGCCAAGATTTTAACTTCATCATTGAAAAGACCTAAAAAAATAAAATAAAAAGGCTTTGGTTGGAAGTTTAGAACATTTGGTATGGTTAGTAGGGTTGTGCTTACCAAGTCTACTCTTGAGGTTTTGCCTTCCTATTATATGCAAGCTTGCCAATTACCAAAAAAAGTGATTTATAAGTTAATACAAGTTGTAAGGAATTTTTTATGGTCTAACACATGTGGCTTTCTATCTTTTTTTTTTTTTAAATTGCCTCAATGTCAAGTTTTTTTCTTTAATTTAGTTAAGGTCAATTGCCAACAAAGCGCTAACTAGGAGGAAAAGAGTTTATATTAGCACAATTTAGCATTTATTTCTTCCAAGACTAATGGAGGGCATAATGTGATACAATTTGAGAAATCAAGGTCCTAAAATGAAAGTTTGCAATGTTCAAATAGTGAAATGAACATTTTAAAAAGTTTAGGTACTTATACAGACTTTACCATGATATTACTTTTTTTTTATGTGAATTTGGCAATGTAAAATACAAGACTAACAATCACATATCATGAGTATTGAGTTTTCTGAGTGATTACTATGAAGTTGAAAATGAAAAGAAATGTTCTCTTTTGTGTTTACTAAATTATGTTAGCAATAAAATGTTGAGTCTTTTCTTTTTGATATTTTTCTTTTGTACTCTTGTTGAGCTTATTCAATAAATTAAATTAAGGATTAGAATGCACGATAATTTGATAACCAAGGTTTAGAGATGTAATTCTATGTATATAAAGAAGAATAATTACATAATATTTAACCAAGTATGTATTAAAATAGATACAACTACTACAACTCAAGGTTTCATTACTAGTATCCATGTAAAATGTAATGATAAAATATCACTTTAACATAGGCCAGGTTTAGGGGAGCTGATAGGGGACCCCAACCCCCTAAAGCTTAGCAAAATTTACTTTTTAAAATTTTTACAAAAGGAAAAAAAAACATATAAACTAAATATATATTTTAAAAAGCAACACATGACATAAAATGTAGTTTATTGGTTAGATATTTTTATTACAAAGATGGAATATTAGGTTCAAATTCCATGTTTGTTATTTGTTTTTTTTTTTAAGATATATTTATTACTTAAATGATATTTGTCTCTTTGTATTTATGAAACTTTCTTTTTTCACAATAATTTATGACATTAATTTTATTAATTACAAATCATGTCAAACTAAATAAATTCTCTTAAATTGCTATTTTTTATAAATAATACCATAAAAATAATTACATTATCCATATTATAATTATTCTAATCTTATCATATAAAGTATTAATAAACAACACCAATTATATGACTTGATTTAGTAAATTTTTTCTTATAATTAATGTTACTAAAATTAATATGGATTATTGAATAGTTAATTACTGAATAATTTATATTCAACGTGATATTCCTTTTTTTTTTGTAAGTATTGTTAATGTAATAATCATATAAAGTTATAATTAAAAAGAATAGTATAATACTTTTATTTATGCTGACTTACTCTTTTTACTTTACTCATAATTTCTTCTTCAATTATTTTTTTAATATATTTTTTTAAAAATAAAACCTACATAAGTTTTATATATTAATGTAATTTTTTCTAAATTAATAGTTAAATTTCATTTAATATATATACACAATATAAAAGTAAAAATTTAGTTTTTTTTTTTACTTTTTATAAAGTGTATTAATCACTCTTAATAATTTTTTAAATGAATTTTTTCCATCTTAGTAAGTTTTAGGAATTATTGTTGGTTGAATAGTTAAGAAGATCTTTTTGCATATATATAACAATATAATTACAATAACAAGCAAATAGTTAATATGATTCTGAGTCTGTCCTTGCTCCTACATTTGGTAGTGTCTATGACACATTACCTATTTCTCTCTTCTTCTCCCTTTATGAACCCATAAGATGAGGATACTTCAAGGAAGGACATATTATGATGTTGAAAATAAAAAAAATGTTCCATTTTTAGTTGCATTGAAATAAGTTAGCAACATAATAACAAGTCTTCTAGTTGTATTTTTCTATATTCTTACTAAATAGTTTGAATAAATGAAACTAAGGATTAGATTTTATGGGGATAATGCATATTGAAGTGCTTAAACTTATGATTTCAAGCGGTTTAATGCTCAAACATTCAAAACTTGAATTTTAGTGCTCAAAGCTCTAAGATTTGTTCAAATAAGTAACTGAACTTTAAGATATCTTAAAGTTCAAGCACTCATTTGAATAAATTTTAACGTTTATTTTAAAGTTCAAACACTAATTTGAACAAATTTGAAAGTTTAAACACTAAAATTCAAGTTTTGAATGTTTGGGTACTAAACTGCCCGAAATCATAAATTTAAGCACTTCCATATACATTATCCTGACTATATGAGAAAAATTTAAAGACATAATTTCATTTATAAAAAAAATAATTACATAAAATTCAATCAATTATGTAGTAAAATAGATGTTATGAGCAACTAGCGTAACTTATAAATGTTGTTACTCCTTGTAATTTGGCAACACAAATACAATATAACATTTGATAGGTCAAGACCCTTATAAATTAGTGGCATAGATATTAGATGCTAGTCTCTCAATAAGATAGATTAAGTTCGAATCCTTCCTTTCCTATTATAATCATCGAGATATATATATATATATATGTATATATTTGCCTTTGTTTAAGAATTTCACCAAAACCAATATCTGATGCATTTGTTTCCACAATTTTGAAAAGAGGTAGATTAGTAATATGGAAACATAGAATTTCTTTAATTTGTTTTACTACATTATTATGCATTTCTAATCATTATGGAAGATTCTTTTTTAATCTTTGATAAAGAGGTTTACATAAAATATTAAGATTTGGGAAAAAATCTGTAATATAATTTAAACTTTCTAAAAATTTTCGGAGTGATTTTTATCCTTGATTTCATCAGGAAATTTAGATGCATATTGAAAGAGGAGTACCAAGATTGGTAATAAATTATAAATCTCTTAACAATGTTTTAAAATGAATTAGGTATCCAATACTTAATAAAAAAGATTTACTTAACAAATTACCCAATACTAAAATATTTTCAAAATTTAATATGAAATCTAGATTTTAGTAAATTCAAATTAAAGAAAATGATAAGTATAAGACTGTCTTTACTGTTATATATGTATATACATATACATATATAACATTTTATAGTAGCTACCATGCACTATCATTGTTCTCTCCTCCTCACTTACTATGAAGCCACCAATATGAGAATCATAAGACTAACAATGACATATTACAAGTATTAAGTTTCAAGTAAGTAAATATTATGGGTGGCAACAAAAAAAAAAAAAAGTAAATATTATGGAGTTGAAGATTGGGAGAAAAAATTCATTCTCTATTGTGCTTACACATGTGAACAAGAAAATGATGGGTTTTTTTATAATATTTTTCCTATTCTTATTGAGCTTATTGAATAAATTAAATTTTTTGTGAGAATGTGATTATTTCACATCAAGCTAGAGATGCATTTATGTGCATAGAGAGAAGGATAATTTTGTAGATTTCTATAATTATGTATTCATACAAATGTTTATGGCAACTATTACAACTCATGGGTTTGTTACTAATATCCATGAAAAATTCAGGGAGACAACATTTCTCTAACACTTGATAGTGGTACTGTGATACTACGGTTAAGTGTCCTACATGTATTATGAAAGATTGTGGTACTAATAAAGGCTACGGTTATGAACACATTGTCAACACAAACTTGAAACTTTTGAGCCAAATAGTTAAAATGAGTTTATTAGTATTCATTGGCTTAACTTTTCACTACTTTTAGTTTAGGGCATTATAAATGGTATTAAAGTAAACCCCTTATTAATAGGTAGATGATTCGGGAATAGCTTCAATGTAGAGAAGAGGTCCAAGGAAAGTAGGGAGTGTCACTAAGATGTAACTCCTTACATACTTCTAAAATAACTCAAAGTTAATGGGTGACTCGAATCATACATCGAAAAAGGGGGAAAATCTAGGCTCAATTATAAGGTTTTACGACGAGAATGTCGCGTGTTTAAAAGGGAGGAGATTGTGAAACCTCATGGTTAAGTGTTTCACATAGATTTTGAAAGGTTGTAGTATTAGTTTATAAAGTTATAGTTTTGAATACCTTGTCAATATAAATTTGAAACTTTTGTAACAAATGGTTAAAATGAGCTTATTAATGTCTGTTGCCTTAACTATTCATTATTTTTTGCCTGGAGTGTTACAGACAACTATATGCTATCGTTGTTCTCTCATCTCCTCCTTCGTAAACCCATAAAATAAGAAGTTCAAGACTAACAATGACATGTCACATGACCATCGAGCTTTAAAAAAGAAAATATTGTAAAATTGAAATTAAAAAAAAAATCCATTTTCCATTTAGTAAAATATGTTAGCAACATAGTTACAAGTTTTGTTATAATATTTTCCATATTCTTATAGAGTAGTTTGATTATATACGTAAATTTTACAAAGTATAATCTAAACCATAAAGTATATTGAGTTGGTAGATATTAATATAGTCTATTGAGTCTAAGTCGTTCCCACAAGGACTTGTACTAGGTACCAATTATATTAAGTCGACTTTTAGCTAGGCAATAAAATTCTAATTCAAAAGAAAATTTACTAAACTAAAATTGATGGAATGTAATTACACAAAACAATCCAACAGGCAACAAGATTAATGAAATATATGGGGTAGTATATTGATTGAGCTATTGTAAAAAAAAAAAAAAAAATTCACATATGCATCTAGTATTAAGATGAATTATTTGAGTTTTTAATAAATTTACAAGGAACCCTTTATTTATGATATTGGCTTCACTTTGAATTGCCTAATTCATATTTGTTAGCTAATAAATAGATTCCTCTCACAAATCCAAATACCTTAATTAAAATCAATTAAATTTGCGTATCCCTATATCAAGATAATCAACTTCAATTGCATTAAGTTCATAAATTGTAAATTTAATCTAATATGCATGTGTTCATACTATAGTTACATCAAACCTATTTTGATTTTCACATAAATTTTTAGTTTTGTTTTTTCGAGTTTTTTAGATTCTAATTTATATATAAGTTCAAACCTAATAATAAATTCATCACCTCTATGAAAATTGAAGAATAAAAACACTCACAAAGTTAAATAATTACTTATAAAAGATTCATAATGAAATTTATCCATCAACTATGTTAATCTCTCAAAACTATTCAATTCATAACGATAGAAAGTACCAAAAAAAAAAAAAAGATAACAAGAAAAATTGATATAAAATTAAGTATGAAAGAGAAGAAGGCACTTATAATCGATACCAAAGCCTCTGTACTCCTTGAAAAAAAATCCTTAATAACCTCAATACCTTATGTGGCCGTGAGAAGTCTTTATTTTCGGCTGGTACGACGGAAAAATAAAACATCTGTTCGCACTCTTTCTGTGATGCGGCGTGTTGTGTTCTTTAATGGGTGGGCTGTGGTGTGATATGTGGGCTGTCTTGGAGAGTTCCTTTGTTGCTGTGGACGTGCATTTGTCGGCCTTGGAAAATCTGCGAGCAGGCTGGACCGTGAAATCAATTTGCTGGTCTTCATTCGGACTTGTTTTGGATTTATGGAGTGATGCCATTTGGGCTTTGATTTTCAACTTTGGACTTGAGCTTTTCAATCGAGCAATAAACGCACAGATCAATATCATGGGCCTAAATTTCATCCTTCATCCATTTTTCCTGTGACTCTTTTGCTTTGAATAACCTTGGTGCACTTTTCTTATAAAAGATGCAGAAATATACATAAAGGGTAGTAAAAATTGAGGATAAAATATAAAAATTTTCAACTTGTTTGAATAAATAAAATAAAAAGATAATAAGGTGTGATAAAAACTTTTGAGGTGCAATTCTAGGTAAAGAAAGAAAAATAATTAAAATTCAAATGGTTACGTCACTCGCCATCAAGATGTTTACTTAACACATATTGAGATCTTGGTACATAGGAGATAAGACCTTATACTATCCCGAATCTGATAGGGCTTAAATCAAGTACTTAGTCAAACTCCATAAAATATTGGTATTGATAAAATTTTCTTGACATGTGAACCTTAACTTGCATTTTTACAATCATGCCACATTCCATTATTACATTTTACCATAAAACTAGGCTTATGCCTTATATTCATAAACTTAAGTTATAATGCATATCATGTAATATGGTAATCTTCTATAAAGCTATATCAAAACTTGATAGAAATGTCTACTCCTAATGTTCTCATTCCCGTAGAGCCTTAAAATCTACCTATGCTCGATATTCTTAAGCTAAAGTTAAATAAATCAGCCCCCTATGTCACATTTCAAGTTCAATGAGCTAAACTAATAATAATACTAAATAGCCAAATATGGAAATATAGATGCATAATTGATATATTAGCATAGTAACTTCACTAATAATACCAATAATGGAAAAAAATTGACAAACATATCCATAATGGAAGCTTCACTAATATTACCAATAAAGTACTAACAAATTACCCAAGCCAAGAGTGTCAACAAAATTCTATATAAAATTAACTTCACGTTAACATATTATATAACCCACTAAAACAAATTCCTAATACATAAACATACTAGATAACCTATAGACCTACAATCCTTTTTCTACAACCTAATTTATACAAGACAATAATAACCTAAGGAATCACAATCTAATTCATAAATGTCCAAATTCAATTCTCATTTATTTCATTTATGCATGCCATCATATATCATACCCTAAACTATAGAGTCGTAATAGTTTTACCGTGTAAGCCAAGCTATGCTAGAAGCTAATTGCTTTAGATGCTAACGTAAGTGTAGCCTACATAATGCGTTTACTACTTCTGTACTTGGAGGCATCACATTTAGTGCCTGGTAAGAATCAACATGTGGAGTAATTTTTCAAAATAGTTATTGAAAATAGTTTTATAGCTTAAATATCAAAGGAAAAATCATGTTTTATAAATAGTATGAAAAATAAAACCTTGAATTTAATAAAAGTCTTAAGAACTGCGTTATTAGAAAAAGATAAAGTATTTACTAAAATTTTACTAAAAACTACAGGCTTACAAAGTATGAAATGAATCTAATTATTTGAAAACTAGGGGTCACTCGTGAAGACCCTATTAGTTTTCCTAAAAGTTAGTACAATCAATAATTGAATAGAAATCCAGTTAGGTAATCTTAAATCTCACTCCTTGACTCCGTTTCTTTAATTATCTAGGACTTAGAGTAGTACTGATGAATCCACTAAAAACTTGCAAAATAGCTACAGGGGAATGAGGCGGTAACTTGCTTAATAAGTGGATGGAGACAATAGCATATATCTAACACAAAAGCAATTAAGGTTATCAAGTAAGTTTTGTTAAATGCAATACAAGATCAAGCAAATGCCTTAGTAGGGCATACTGATCGTCGTAAGATCAAGGAAATTGCGCTTGCTCTAATTCGTGTTTTAAGGAGTTTAACGTCGTGCACTTGCAAATTGATCACCAAGCCAAAGCTTATGTAATGAAAAATACCCTTCTCCCGAAACTATTTTTGAACCACAAAACCTAACCTAGCTGCGACCTCCTCTTTTGTCAATTAGTTTGACTCAGGGTAGGAAAATAACCATTTCTACTATCCTCAACAAAGGGTTTTGCTTGAGACTCCTAGTAATTTTCCCCTAGTGGGTTGCAATGCAAGTTCAATTAGTAGTTAAGCTGAGTTTAAGTTAAATCACTTTTAGGTTGATCAAGCAATTTCAAATAGTCTAAAGCATATAATATCATGATGTAATTGACATATAAATCCAGTACTCAAAATAGCATAACAATATTCAGATACATACATTGCATGCACATAGGCAAGCAATTTACAACAATAAATAAAACATATACTAAGGTCTCCAAATATTTTTAAATAATACTTCAAAGTGCGGTGAAACACTGATCTCACTTACCTAGATACTAATGCTCATTCTCCTTGTGTGTTGTTCTTGTCTTCGTTTATCATCTCTAAAATTTAATGTAACCTCTTTAGTTTCCCACCAATATGTAACATATGAGTTCATTTTAACGTTTAAATATATTTCTTAATTGTGTTAGGTAAGTTTTCTAAAATTTTTATTTGATATTAGTTAACTAGGATATGTTCTAACCAAGATTCTGATCTAGTACAAATTGTTGCCTAGTAGTTTCTAATTCAGGTTCTAACTTCAGTAAATTATTAGAAGTTATAAGTAGGTGACATTTTGATCTACTCTTCGACTCCCAATGATCCAACATTCAGTACCAACCATCTTCCAACTTCCACCTGCTTTTACATTTTGCATCTTCCATCACATTACTTTTTGATAGAGTTTTTTACTTAAGTTTTGACCTAACCTTATGGTATAGGCTATTGTCCAAGTGACTTCTAACTCATGTTTTGACTTTGATAAAGATATGGAATTCATATACAATTCACTGACTGATTTACTGTTGAATTCTTGGTGTAGTCAAGGATATTCAATACTAAACAACATTTTGACCTAGTTTCTCATAGAGTTTCTAACCTTTAGTCCAAAATTAAATTCTTTTTTGAAAAGCTTCAGACTTACAGTTGTCTCTATGAATAAGGTAGAGTCCAAATATCAATTACTTTTTGTTACAGATCTAACTTTCCTCGTATATTCAACATATTCACACTAAATCATATTTGACTTACTTTTTGACATAGTTTTTGACCTTATTACTACTAGTACATCTAACTCCTTTATATATAATTCAACTTATCCTAAGTTCTAGAGTCTTAATAAACTTGCAAATGTAGAAAACAACAATTTAGTACTACCATCATATATAAACTTTTCTCTTACGCCTTTACTTAATACAACCCATCGAAACTTTCAAAATTGAGCTCCTAAACGACTAAATACCCACCTAAAATTGAAAATCAACATCTTAAAGCTCATATTCACTCACTTATAGTTACTACATGTTAGCTAATACTGAACAAAGTATGATTCTACAAAAACCTAACTTGGCTTTTTTAGAAAAATCCACTCCTAGCGTGCTGTTTTGTGAAAAACAATTTTTCCGCAAATTCCAACTACCTAATTTTGAAAATCTAACCAAATAACATCAAAGTTCAACATCTTAGGAGAATATTAATCAAATTTCAAGTCAAAATTACACGAATTGGTTTTTCAAAAACCTGATCGAAAATTGTTGCGGTGGGATGTTTTTCTTAAGAACCTTATATCTATACTCAAAATTTTAAAAATTTGATTGACTAGTTGAATTCCTCATGCAAAAATACATAGGGTAACCAAATTTCAAAATTTTTTATGAACATTTACTATTTTTCCAAAATTTTGATAAAATCAAAGAAATGGGCGACTCATCGGTTACTAACTACTCCGACTACTGTGGGGTGAAGGGGGTTAGTTTGCCAGGCTAAGTGCTGTCCACTCCTTTGGCAGCATCCTAGATTTGCTTCCAAGTAGTTGTCTTCTCTAGGAATATACTAAACCCCAGTTTCATACATTATATTTTCCAATTTTTCTATCCTAACTTTTCCTCTCTTATTCCTTTTCCAGAGTTTTCTTATGTTCCAAAATAACCAAACTTCCATTAGGTAAGTGCTTGAAATTTTTATGGCTTGGTTGATATAGATTTTGGATTTATTTTCCTAATAAACTAAGCCTTTTTCCTTTTGTTTTGGTGTCTTCATCTCATGTTTCCTTCATTTCCAATCCTATTGGTGGCTCCTAAATTTACCACACCTTACTACATGATTCCAAATGTCATGGTAATTTTTAGGAAATTTTCTTATATTTTTTTTATTTATTTGGTATTATTATGCATTTTCAGGTATTTACAATAATTATGAGTACATATACTTATTTATTAATTATACTTAATGTGTATACATGTCTTTTATATATTATTTTATGTGCAATATCAATTATATTACTCCTATAATTTATCTCTAAGTGTTCGTTAATTTCCAAAACCTAATTCACACGTTACTGATAATAATATAATAAATTTATACTATTTTGGCTATATTTTTAATAGTTTATTATATTTTAAAATTCTGAGTCTATGAAAACTCGTCGACTAAAATCACAAAACCCCTCTTAAGTTTCTAGTCTAATTGAATTACCTTTTTGAACGCTCTAAATTAGCTGCCTAACTTAGTCGTGTCAATACGGGTCTCTTATCATATATTGCCTTAATATAGAGATATCTTGTTGTAAAGAATACAATTTTGTTACATAACTAGAGAATTCAACCTTCTAACAATTGAATCTTTATCATTTTATTTCCTTCTCGCTTGAATACCCTTATCATTTATATTATCAACCTACATAAAGAAATGACAATTGTTATTTTCACTATAAAAGACAATAATAAAAAAATTCTTCCTTAGTTTTCCAATGTTTGCACTGGTTGCATCTAGCATCTCAACCCACATAAACATTGTACATCACTTAAAGTATTCGTGGAGTGTTGAAGAGGAGTAAACATTGATAACAAGGCTTAAAATGCATTTCTTCTTGCCATTAGTATGTGTTTTTTTTTTAGGTGGAGACTAAGATATAGTTGCATGAGATTAGACATAGATTGGGATTTCTTTTTGGCAAAATAGTATATGATTTGGGTGTTTTGTTATTCATTCCAATAACTTATGCATTAAGGAGTACATGTAGCTTTCTACTTCTTTTTTTTTATAAATAGGCTTAAAGTTAATTTTTTTTCTTTAATTTAGTCAAGATCAATTGCCAGCAAAATGCCAATTAGGAGAAAAGGAGTCTAAATTAGCACACTTCAGTGCCTATTACTTCCTAGACTAACAAAGGGCATAATGTAATAAAGTTTGAAAAGTTGAAGTCCTGAAATGAAAGTTTGCTAACTCATGTAATTAAATGAACATTTTAAAATGTTTAGGTTCTTATACATGCTTTAACCTAGTATTACTTTTAGGGAAAAAATGCAAATAACCTGTCAAAACTTTAATTCAGGTGCTAATTGACCCCTCAAATTTTCAAAGTGGGCTTTAAAACCTTTTAAATTTTAATAATTAGCAAATAACCTTCAGAAGTTGAAAATAAGCTTCTTAAACTTTGATTTTGGTGTACGAATACTCATTGAACTTATCAAAACATGCTTTAAGATCTCCTAAACTTTGACAATAGTGTAATTTTTTCTAATTAGAAAAGGGAATGTTATTTATGTTACCAATTTATTAAAATTTAAGAGGTCTTAAAGTACACTTTGAAAGTTTAAGAAATTAATTTATATTTTAGTTAAAGTTTAGAGATGTTATTTACAATCCTCCCTTACTTTTTATGTAAATTTGGCAGTATAAAATACACTCTAACATTTAATAGTGGCTACTATATGTTATCACTATTCTCTCTTCCTCTTCTAATGAAACCATCGAAATTAGAAGTATAAGGCTTACGATGAAAAAAAACAAAAAAGTCTATTCTCTGTTTACTAAAATATGTCAGTAACAAAATTATGAGTTTCTTTTAATATTGTTTTTTTAATTCTTGTAAAGCTTATTCAATAAATCAAATTAAGGATTAGAATGTGTGATAATTTGATAATCAAGGTTTAGAGATGTAATTCTATGAAAACAAAGAATTATGTATTAAAACAGATACAATACAACTCAAGGTTTCATTACTAGTATCCATGTAAAATGTGGTAACAAAATATTACTCTAACTTTTGGTGCTACTTATGACACACTACCTAGTTTTGTTGGGCTTCTTAAAACAAAATAAGCCTAAGCCCACTCGCATATCCTAAGATAATATCTAGGGTATACAGATTTGTCATTCACTCTTTCTCAACCTCTTACGATAGTTCTCAAAAGGGTTAGTGAACCCTAGATCTCTCTTCTTATTTTCTCTCATGTTTAATCTCTCTTTGATCTTTTCTTACAAGATAATGTTCATAGAGTTTGGCTATCAAAAGAGTAAAGGATGAACAAAGGAATATGGGTACTTTGAGTGAATCACCAACTCCACACAAGTGATTTCTCATAAAGATCTATTTGTTTATTTTACTATTTATATTTTTGGTACTTTGCTTGTTATTTGTATTGCTATTTCTAACTATAAACCGCTAGATTTGTAATATAAGTACAATTTTTGTCCTATTCTCTATAGCAATCCTTTAGCTAATTAGGTAATGTTCTTATATGTACTAACCTAACTGTAACAAGTTTTCTCTTCTTCTTCCTCTATGAATCCATAAGATGAGAATACTAAACATATCACATGACTATTAAGTTTAAGGAAGGACATATTATGATGTTGAAAATAAAAAAAAAAATGTTTCATTTTGCCACTACAGTAAAATATGTTAGCAACATAATTAGAGGTTGTCTTATTGTATTTTTATGTATTCTTATTAAGTAGTTTGAATAAATGAAATAAAGGATTAGATTGTTTGATAAAACTTTGGTGATATAATTTTATATATACAAAGAAAAATAATTACGCAAAATTTAATCAATTATGTAGTAAAATAGATGTTTATGGTAGCAACTACTACAACTTATAGGTACTCCTTGTAATTTCGCAACATAAATGCAATATTACATTTGATAGTGGCTACCATGCGCTATCATTCTTCTTTCTTCTTCTCCTACTATGAAGCCATCAGCATGAGAATCATAAGACTAGCAAGTAACAATGACATATTATGAGTATTAAGTTTCCAGTAAGTAAATATTATGGAGTTAAAAGATTGGGGCAAAGAAATTCATTCTCGATTTTCTTGAAATATGTGAATCCAAAATTATGGGTTATTTAAATAATATTTTTCCTATTCTTATTGAGCTTATTGAATAAATTAAATTTTTAATTAGAATGTGTGATTATTTCATATCAAGCTAGTATAGAGAAGAATAATTTTATGGAATTCAACAATTATGTATCAATACAAATATTTTTTGTAGCTACTACGACTCATGGGTTTGTTACTAGTATCCATGAAAAATGAGGGGAGACAATATTTGTCTAGCACTTCACAATGGTAGCCATACAATAAGATTGTTCTCGCATAGCCTCCTTTGTGAACCCATAAAATAAGAAGTGCAAGTGTAACAATGCTATTGAGCTTTACAATATGTTTGGGAAGAGGGAAGGAATTAGAAGGTATGAAAAGTGGAAGGAAAGAATTAAGGAAGAAAGAAAATGGAAGAAGAGAATTGTTACATATTCTTATTTGGCTTAAAGAAAAGAATATGGAAGGAACATTTTTTAAAATAATATTTAAAAACACTTTAAACTATTAAATTACTATGTTATCTCAAAAAGATGACAAAACTTTAAAAAAAGACGATATAATTGGAATTTCAACAACTTTTAATCCCAAATCACTTCAATTTAAAGAAGAAAAAAAATTGTGACCCCTAAGGAAAACTTTTCCTCCTAAATTCATCACTCTCACTTTCCTTCCATTTCTAAACAAGGGAAAGTGTATTAAAATTTATATTTTCCTTCTACCTTCCTTCCCCTCCCAATTACTTCCTCTATTCCAATATAATGTTAAAAAAGGAAAGACTGTGAAGTTGAAATAAAAAATGTTTCATTTTCCTTTTTAGTCAAATATATTAGCAACATAGTTATAAGTTTTGTCATGAGATTTTCCATATTCTTACTAAGTAATTTGATTATACACATAAATTTTATAGAGTATGATCTATACCATCAAGTATATTAGATTGCGTATACATTAATAAAAACCGGTAAGCCCAAGTCGTTTCCGCTAGAACTCATACTAGGTAACAATTATATTAAGTTTCCATTTAGCTCGACAATAAAATTCTAATTTAAAAGAAAATTTGTTAAACTAAAATCGATGAAATCCAATTACATCAAACAATCCATAAGGCAACATGATCAATGAAATACACAAGTCGTACATTAACTAAGCTATCATCCAATAAAATTCACATATGCATCTAGTATAAATTGCCTAATCCATATCTGTCAGCTAATAAATAGATTCCTCTCCCAAATCCAAATTCCTTAGTTAAAATCAATTAAATTTGCATATCCCTATATCAAGATAATCAACTTTAATTGCATTAAGTTCATGAATTGTAAATTTAATCTAATATGCACGTGTCCATATTATAGTTAAATTAAACCTATTTTGATTTTCACATAAATTTTTAGTTTCTTTTCCAGTTTTTCAGATTCTAATATATATACAATTGCAAGCCTAATAATAAATTCATAACCTATGAAAATGGAAGGATAAAATCATTTACAAAGTTAAATAATTATGTATAAAGAATTCATAATGAAATTAATCCATAAAACTATGTTGACCTCTCAAAACTATTCAATTCATAACATTGAAAATACTGAAAAAAGAGAACAAGAAAAATCGATATGAAATTAAGTTTAAAAGAGAAGAAGGCACTTATAATCGATACAGAAGCCTCCATACTCTTTGAAAAAATCCTTAATAGCCTCAATGCCCTATGTGACCGTGAGAAATCCTTATTTTCGGCTGCTATGACGGAAAAATAAAACCTGTGTTTGCCCTCTTTCAGTGATGCGGCGTGTTGCGTTCTTTAATGGGTGGGGCTATGATGTGATACGTGGGCTGTCTTGGAGGGTTCCTTTGTTGCTGTGGACGTGCATTTGTCGGCTTTGGAAAATCAGCGAGCAGGCTGGACAGTGAAATCAATTTGCTGAGCTTCAGTCAGTCTTGTTTTGGATTTATGGAGTGATGTTGTTTGGGCTTTGATTTTCAACTTTGGATATGAGCTTTTCAATCGAGCAATAAATGTACAGATCAATATCATGGGCCTAAATTTCATTCTTCATCCATTTTTTACGCGATTCTTTTGCTTTGAATAACCTTGGTGCATTTTTCTTATAAACGATGTAGAAATATACGTAAAGTGTGGTATAAATTGAGGATAAAATATAAAAATTTATAACTTGTTTGAATAAATAAAAGAAAAAGATTATAATATGTGATAAAACCTTTTGAAGTGTAATTATAAGTATAAAAAGAAAAATAATTACTTAAAATTCAGTTGGTTACATCACACCTTCAAGGCATTTACTTAACATATATCAAGATCTTGGTAAGCAAGAGATGACACCTTATAATATCCCCAATTTAAGGATAGGGCTTAAATCAAGCATCTAGTCAAACTCCATAAAATATTGGCATTGCTAAGATTTTCTTCGCCAATATAAAACATCATAATGAAAACATACAAACCTTAACTTGCATTTTCAGCATCATGACACATTCCATTATTACAATTTACCATAAAACTAGGCTTATGCCATATATTCATAAACTGAAGTTATAATGCATGTCATGTAATATGGTAATCTTCTATAAAGCTATATCAAAACCTAATAGAAATGTCTGCTCATGATGTTCTTATTCCTATTGGAGCTTTGAAATCTACCTATGCTTGATATTCTTTAGTTGAGGTTAAATAAATTAGCCCCTTAGGTCATATTTCAAGTTTAGTGAGCTAAACTAGTAATAATAGCAAATAGCCAAATAGGGAAATATAGATGCATAATTGATACATTAGCATAGTAACTATGATTATATAGCAAACATATGCTATGATAATCCACATGCATGCACTAGCACTGCCATCCGAACTTCACTACATAAGCAACCGTTAGGCAACTCTAGGAATTATGATCAATCCATGGGAATCTTGAATAAGGGGCCTTTTGTCTTATAAAGATCATCGATGAAGGTACACATCCTTTATCATGTAGACATTATCAAACCATATTAAGGTGGGCTTAGCCAACAATGTATTGACAATCACCCTTTCATGAGCTAATTGCTCATTAAGTATCGGATACCAATGGCTCATTAGGTACTTAATGCTAAGTGGCTCATTGAGGACTTTGCATTTTTCTTTTTCAAAAAAAGGAAAAAAAAAAAAAAGAGCTAACAATTTACCAAGTACTCTTAGGCCATGTTTAGTAGTTGTCTTAACTTAAGTGAGTTCTATGATTCATAATATGGCTAATGTAGTATATATGTCATCAAAACCAAGTTGTATAAATCATGCAACTTTTTCTTAACAAAAATTATGCTCTGTAAAATGTATCCCGTAAGTCCTTTTGTACCACGACATGGATACATACAACATTCCTATCATAAATCTAATGAAATATATAGCTTAAACACCAAATCACTTTATATATAGATAATTTAGATTAGCAATAACTACATTGAGGAATTCACTTAAGTAAAATCCTTCAAGAATAATAAATATAAATAACCATTTCTGAACACATGAACTTTCTAACTTCATAATCTCATTATGATCCATATTCAACCATAGAAATAATCATATAGCCACAACGTTATCATCATTCAACAAACCACAAGCAACCATCTACCATCAATAAGCATTTTCGTACAACAATCAACATACTAAAGAGTTTGTAAAGCATATATCGTAGTATCAATAAAATGAAAGGTCCTAGGTACTCACTTTTTAAAGCTTACTCCGTTGCTCATTATGTCTATCTTTAGGCATACAAACACTATTCTATCATCATCTATTCAAGGTATAGTAGCTCATAACTTATACAATTACATGTTATTATCAATTTATATTATAGATTTCTAATAGCTATAACTTCTCCATTTCTTATCTAATTTTATTCACCTAGCAACATCATGATCATCGTTCTAAGAACTATTTAAGAATGTAAGAATATCTAACTAGTTCCACTTCATAAAATTACCAAATTACCCCTTTGTATTAATGTTTTACTTGTAGATATTGCAATCCTTAGTATAAATTAAACTTAAGAATCAATTAACCCCCATTATTTCACACTAAATTGAAACTATTATTAAGATGTTAATTGTAAAAAATGTTAATAATAAAAATATTACTAAGTTAATCTTAAATTAGCAATTAAGTCATTATATATCTAAATATTGTTGTTTATGCACTAAGTAGTATTCTATCCTTAGGCAAAAATTATCAAAATACCCTTTACCATAGAATTATTTTATATAGGGCATTCATTTATACTATTAAATAATTATATATATAAACTAATTCATTAATCTATATACATAAATATACTTAAACATTTTAAAGATAAGTAAGTAGAAGGTTAGTAGAAAGTCAGGTAAAGAACAAAGGGTGATAAATTGAATTATTCTAGATATGTGATATCGTGTTGCTATATCAAGACTCAAGATTACGGAAACCTAGTTACAAGTTGAAAAACCTTTTTAGGTACATGATTACTATGTTTGTTGCTCATGAATATTGGGTTAGAAACGTAATGGAATTAATAACTATTTGACCTTGACTAATGTATTGCTTATACTTTCTTATAATCGACAGAATGGGAATAACAATGATGTTAGCTTAGCACCTAATGATTGATGTGTAGCATTATCCTAAGTAGAGTTGCGCCTGAAAATGATTTAGGTAAGTTTAGGATGTTTTAGACACCAAAATGTTAGGGAGTATCCAACATTGTATGTGTATACTATATATATGTGTGTTTTAAGTTCATGAGTTACCGAAGTCTTAAGATGCCAAGAATGCATTGTTATTTGTCACTTAAATCCAAGATTTGTTTTTGTCATATGTAACATCTGCACGTATATTGTTGTTATTATGTACTTAACTTAAGCTTACCCCTTATGGGAACTCTTTTTCTATTACAAGTATAATTGATGATGTTAGTTATAATGATGACTCAAAGTACAATCTCTTTCATAATTATGGTGACGATGTGGAGTATGTTTATATTGATTGATATGTAATAAATTGATGTTAGATAGTTGTGTATCTCAATTGATGTCGTACTTCTTGAGATTAGACACCCATATTTGTAGTATATTTCAATTATGTTATTGGTGTTTGTTGTATCTTTATGCTAGATATTTGGTTAGTTGTTGGTGAGTCTAACTAGACTCTAGGGTTATATGTGATTTACTTGTTGCATTTTATGGTTTTAGTGAGACTAAATAGAACCACTCGTTATATAAGAATATTTAGAGTTTAAATTTTTAGTTATACAAGTAACATTGGATACTGTAGACAATTTCTAAATCTTTACATATCTTTATAAAGCTAAAGTATGTGGTAGGTTATTAACCTCAAATTTTAGGGTATTACAATTTCTCAACAACAAAAAAAAAAGGTTTGTAAATCCTAAAAATATTGATTAAATTGATGCAATTAGAGATTAAAAAGTAGTTCTAACTGAAGTTATATGCTCATTTGAGAATGAAGAGGCGATTGGGTCAAAATTGGGAAGTTATGGATAAAAAGAAAAGGGTCATGCAGCTTAATTTAGGAATCTCAAATGCATCAGTCATTGAAAATTATTAGGGTTATAGTAAGAATAGCACAAAACTTAAGAAATATAATAAAAGAATAATAAAGGTGTCTAAGCCTTTGTGCCTAATAATATAAACGGTGATCTCCCAATAGATAAAGTAAGGTTCAAACCCCCATCCCTACTAAAAATAAAAAAGAAAATGAAAAAAAAGGAAATTTTAAAAATCTTCCTAAACTTTAACCTTAATAAGGATATGTAACGTTCTAGAATCCAGGAAACCACAACCACACCATGCGTCAGCCCTATGAGCTAACAAGCTAAAGCATTTAAGAACTTACCACCTATCTATAATTCACATATAGTAAATACCACTAATCTCACAATGAATATTTCTTCAAACATTAAATATGAGGGGCGTATTTCACTACATAACTTAAGTACATAACACCTTGTAATCATTCTGTTCAACTACTGAAACTCTTCAAATTGTTTAACATTTAACTTAAATGAACAGGTAACTAAAATTGTCTCGTACTTTAGAAATAATAAAAAATAGCATGGAGTCATAGGCGACCCTTATAAGTCGCCAAATTAATTACATAAATAAAAGAAATATATCTAAATCTCTTAGCAAAATCCATTAACTTAAGTCATCCACTAAGCGAAACCTGTCCTAGCATCAAAATAATAATAACCATATCCGACTCTTCATAGAATTTGGTACTCTCCATATTATCTCTATTTACAATTGAAAAACCATAAGTCCTTGAAGGGTGAGCTATGCCTAGCATGGAACATTAAAAACATGTGTATATCATACACATAACAAAGATTTACATGCAAACATAATGCAATAAGTACGTTTTATTTATCTTTTATTTAGCTAGCAAACAACACATTTCCAATGTCTTGGAACTTGAAGTAACTCATGAATCTATGGCATGCAATATATATATGCTCTTTGAATACTTTATTCATGAGGTCCATAAATGCTACTGAAGCATTAGTGAAGCTAAATGAGATCACTAGAAATTCATACAAACTACACCTAGTTCTAAAATTCGTTTATTCAATATCCTCTTACCTAAGCTTCAACTGATAGTACCTAGAACACAAGTCGATTTTAGAGAAGACTTAGGCACCCTACAACTAATCAAAGAGATCATCAATCCTCGAGAGGAGATACTTCTTATTTATTGTTGTGTAGTTTAGGTCATTATAGTTCATGTACATACGTAGACTACAATCTTTCTCCTTTATAAAAAAAGACTAGAGCTCCCTAACGCAACGAACTAAGCTTGATAAACCCCTTAGCTTGCAACTCCTATAATTGTTTCTTCAATTCCACCAACTATGTAGGCATCATTCTATAGGCTGACTTCCATAAAGGCATCATTCCTAGTACCACTTCTATTTTGAATTCGATTTCCCTCTCAAGTGGTGTAAACACCAAAATTTTGCCACTTATTAATTTAATTTTAGTTTTAGGCTAGGTTTAAAAAAATAATAAATAATTAATTAAAATTTTATAAAAATACAAAAAGAAAAAGAAAAATAGAAAGACATAAAAAAATTGAAAAACAACAAAAAATTGAAATATTAAAAAAATAAAAACTGTAAAAAATGTCCGAGTCAAAACAATTATAATACATTCATTTTATGAAATTGAAATTCCATTTCCTCTTTATTCCTTATTACGACGTTCACTTAGTTTTTTTATCATGAAATCGCAATTCCATAATTCCTTAATTCAATTAAGGAATTACGATTCATCACCACTATCACCATTACCGTAGCCACCACCGTCATCGTCATCATCACCGTCGCTACCACCACCGTCACTACTGACCATCGCCGCCTTCACTACATCTACTATTATAGTCAACTACCGTTGCCACCGATAACCACCACTGCCGTCATCGACTACCACTGCTGCCGCTGTCAACTACCACTGCTATAGCCACCGCCATTATTACCATCACTACCATCGTCGCCACCACTACTACAGCTGCTAACACTACCATTGCTGTTGTTGCCGCTACCAATCACTGTAGCTACCGCCACCACTACCGCCGCTACCACCACCAATCACCGTAGCTACTGCCATTGCTACCACCACCTCCACCCCCACCACAACCATCGGTTCGCTACTACCACCACCAACTATTATAGCTACCGCTACTATTACCACAATCAACCACCATTGCCATCGCCACTAATGCTAACCACTACCTATTATTATAAGATTAGTTGAAAAAGAAAATGGACTGATGATAATTTAACCATTAAAGTTATATTACATGTCTATTCTTAAATTGCTTAGAAATCCAACTAAATATAGTAATATGTATTATACTCTTATTCCATTCCTTATGGATCTATTCCATAAAGTAAACCACCGTAGCCACTACAACCATTACCACAATCGGCCACCACTGCCATTACCACAATCAACCACCAACCACCACCTATTACTTTAGAATTAGTTAAGAAAAAAAAAGGATCAAGGATAATTTAGTCATTAAAGTTATATTACATATCTATTCTTAAATTACTTATAAATACAACTAAATAAAGTAATATGTATTACACCCTTATTCCATTCTTTATGAAATTCCAATTCCATTCCCTCTCATTCTATTCCATGAAGTGAACGAGCCATTAGTCATTTATGGTTGGATTAGATAATAGTTAAAAATATACATACAATCTAATAAATCATGGGTCTCTAAATAATTAAGCTTCATTGGAAAAATATTTTTTAAAAATAGTCCAGTAAAGTATCAAGTAGATTTTTATCCAATTTGAAAAATATCTTAACTAGACTAATTAAAATGACTTATGATTTATTAAATTTAAGAATGGTATTAAAAAGATCTTTAAGTGTGTATATTGGGCTATTTTTATAAATAAGGTCATGTTGGGCTTAGGCTTGAAAGTGAAAAATAAAGTTAGGCCTAACAAAAAGAATGTAAGTACATTTGATGTTCCTAGGTTCATGAGAAAAAGCTACTGGTGTAATGGCTTAGGACATAGCTTTTGACACATTGTAAGAACTTCAGTCATGGGTTTAAATCTTGTTTTAAGCAGACTTAAATTTTTTTTAGGTTACGTGCACTGCACTTGATGTTCCCAAAGTCTTTTTTAGCCTAAGAAGTGATAAAAACCAAAGGAAAATTAGCCAAGCTTCTAGAACCCAATGTAACCACTTGATTTTTACAAATCTTTGGATTTTTATCAAAATAGAAAACCTCAAAGATTTAACAGATTTGAGATAAAATCCATTAAAAAGAGATTTTTTAAAATTTGAATATGATTTGAACTTTACCTATAGTAAATTTGAGATAATCCTAAAGATTTAAACATAATTGAAAGAACATGATTTATAAAAAGGGGGAATTTGTACTTAATTAAGGGATTCCATCTTCAATAAAAAAACAACCACTTGACGTCCCTCTACCATCTTCAACCTCACTCTCACCTTCGACGGTATCCAACCACCCTGCCTCTATCTTCAATCTTCAACTGCAACAGACATGACAATTAAGACCCTTACAACACTCACATTGTGTGCCTAATCTCTCGTCCAACGCCAACGGCACATAACCACACCCAAAATCTCTAACCACTGTTGACGTTGGCTCATTGTAGAACACACCCTAACCAAACCTGACATCTTTGATTAGTCCTTACGGCAAACAACAAGCTCTCTCACACACACACCACACTTTAGATTCGACCCCTTTTCCTCGTGCAACCGTACAAACAGCCCCTACCGCCTTTCTCTCATCCTTGTACACTAGACGAACACTCATCACATCTACTATTAGCCCCTTTCTTTAGAAAGGTGTTGGTGCCAAACACTTTTTCACCAATCAATTCCTCACCAAAGTGAAAATTCCCACTCAATTTAGTGCTTAGATGCTTCCTTGCGATGTTGGTTACTGCTACCATTAAAGGGCTTAACCGAATGATCCGACTCGACCCGCAAGTGTACATTTCACTTGATCCGACCTAGCTGGTTAAGTACTTAGTTTTAGTTTCTAAGTTATTGTTAGTTTCGTTAACATTTTGTTTTTTAACATGTAGTATTAATTTTTTATAAAGTTGCATGATTAGGATAGTTTATTCACGTCAAATAAGTATTAACATAGTTTCTCTTTCGCAGGTCTTAGTGTTAATTCTTATTCATTGATTTTCTTTTATTTTTTCGCCATGTCATCATAATTTTCTTAAATAATAAAAAATTATTTTTGTATAGATATTGCATTTTTAAAAATTTCACATTTGCATGAAAATTGCATATTTTTGGAAGTTGTCATAAAAATTACATTTTTAGGCATCTAGGGATTTTCTAGGAAAAAAAAAATCATTTAATCCTTATTTAGTTTTTCATAAAATAAAGAAAAAATATTTAATTAGCGTCTTTTTTATGGTTTAAGTTTCTTTTCCATAGTTTAGGTTTCTTGTCTATGGTTTAGCCATCTTTTCTATAATTAGGTACTTTTTTCGTGATTTAGGCATCTTTTCTATAGTTAGGCATTTTTTCTATGATTTAAATAACTTTGCTAGAGTTAGGCATATTTTCTATAATTCAAACATCTTTTCTATGGTTAAACATATTGTCAGTAGTAATTTCATTTTTTTTTCCCACAAAACAACATGTTTTCTATGATAATTGCATATTATCATATTTTCATAAAACTTGCATATTTTATTGATTTATTTTTTTTCCTCATTAAGGTGTTTTAAGATTTTTCTTTTAAGCTTTTATCATGTAATAGTTTTTCCTTAAAAAAAAAAAAAAACTCACTTGGAGTCTTTTTAAAGATTAAGTCTTTTTTTTTTTGAATAAAAATTAGGTTTTTTTTTAAATATTTTTTCTTAATAAAAATAAATTGGTTAAAATACATAAACCTAGCTTATTTTCAAAATTAAAATATGTCAACATACTAAAGTTTTTCTAAAAATGAGGACTATAGTCAGTTTGATTTCGATTAGTAGGTACGTTGGCATTTCCAAGTAACTGTAAAATTTGTAAAATATTTTGTTTTCTTTTCAATTTTTAAGGGAATTTCGTAATACAAAAATAATTAAAAAAATTCATTTTTATACATTTTAACATCCTTTGCATGCTTTTTCATTTTTCTGAAAAATTATAAAAATAAAGGCCCATTATTTATTTTTTATTTTTACATGATGACTTGATCTTAATAGGTCAGCTCTTGAATTTATATTTTCTAATTAAATTTTCTGAAAAATTAATTTTTTAGAAAATTCATAGACTAATGTAAAAATTAGAGTTTTCCCACCAAAAAACCCTAATTTGACTTTTTACTAGTTTAACTAGTTAGCAACTCTAAATTATTTTTCAAAATATTATTTTTTTTTTAATTTTATGTTGAGTAACTTATATTAAGCGAACTGAACTTAGTATATGTTAAATTAAAGAAAACTGAAATAGAGCTCGATAAGTAGCAAAACTAGTAGATTTTTTAAGAACAAGTGAAGAAACTATTGAATCACTGGGACTTACTTTCTATTTAACTCAGCTTTGCTCAATTCATTTACCAAGGCAACTATAGTTAGCTTTTCCTACAACTCATAAGCGAGACACTATGTCCGTTTTTACATCTCTATCTAATAACTGATAGGCTCAATACTTAGGGGCTCAAAAGAAACCATCATATTGTGACAATCAATGGTTACGTGGTGCTTTGATAGCCAATCTATGTCTAAAATCACGTCAAAATCAAATAGCCCTAACACTAGTAAGTCAATTGGGAGGATCTTCCCTTCCACAATCACTTCTACATTTTTACATACTTAGTTTAAAACTACTCCACTAACCAAAGGTGAATTCACAAATGACTTAGAACTCATATTTGTAACAAACAAGCTACACAATTTCATACAAGAATCAGTTACACTGGAATGGGATGCACCCATCTCAAAGAGTGCATAAACTCTATGATTATGGATAGAGAGCGTACCTATTAAAGTATCTATTTCCAAGGTAGGCTCCTGACGCTGAAGAGTAAATACTCTCGCCGGGGCTATCTAGTAGGGTCTCGCATGGTAAGGTCGTATGGCTTTAGGAGCTAGAGGGGGTCTAACAGCCGGTGCCCCTATAACTTGGGTAGTCATATCCCTATCCCTACAGTCAACAATCTTGTAGCCCTTCTGACTACATTTAAAATGAAACCCCCAGTGAAGAATTGTGACTTCCCTACAATCTTCCGTCGAATGTCCAATCTTCCTATAGAGGAAACAAGCCTCTAAAGTCCACTTACAGGTTAACTGATCATGTGGTCTAAAGCTCCATATATAAGTTACAGTATGTGCTAGAGCTCTAACCTAAGGAGTTTAAGGCAAGGCCATAGGCTTAAGTTGCTACATAGCTTATCTATCTCTAGGATCTTTGATAACAATACCTGAAGTTAGCCTCTTGTTCATTACCTTTAAATATACTATAGCTTGAAACCCTACCACTTATTCCTATATCTTTGGCTTCAACCCATGGATAAAGTAACTAATCCATGATTGCTCATCAGCTTTAGTGGCCTCAAGTATGAAGCGTACCAAACAGTCTAATTCAACCTCATACTCTACTATGAACCATGTTCCCTATTGAAGGGTTTAGTATGCCAAGTGCATTTATTCCCTGATATTACTAGGGATGAACCTATCAAAGAAGGCTTGCTTGAAACCATTCCAATTCAATTGGTCAACATATGGTAAGTTATGTGGAGCACCATCCCACCACTTAAAAGTATCACCCCTCAACATGATTACAACATAGTCAATCTTTTTGTCATCAAGCACTTCAACTATGGAAAAAGCTTTCTCAGTTTGCTTGATCCAATCCTTTGTAGTTACATAAATCATTTGGTTGAGGATTGGATTCCTTGGCCATCTTTAAGTGTCTATCCTTCCCTAGCTCCCTAGCAACTTGCCTTTCCTATCGCTAAGCTTTAACATTAGCTTGCATCGCTTGCATGTCCCTTTGAATTTGCTGATGTTGTTGAGCCATCATGCCTACCATTGTGTTCATCATTTGTAGCATTTGAGCAATTGTCACTTAATCAAACCCTTGGCCCAAGTTTTGATTCTATTATAGTAATACTACACTGGGAGAAGGTACTCCTTAGTCTTGCTAAGGCTGCCCTTACCCTGGTGCTAAGGCATTGGGGTTCTATTAGTTTTAAGTAGGGATAAGCAGGAGAATTAGATTAGTGTTTTCAACCCTTACCCCTCAAAGTTGAGAAGAAGCATTGGAAATTGTACCACAAAGTTTATGCATTCTATAAAGAAGGAACAACACAAAGAAAGTTTAATCAAAGGGCAAGGATGAATAACTACAAAGGATAACTGAATAGAAACAAAGGTATAATTAGAGCAAGATAGAATAAAGTATTGAATACCAAAGTTCTAATTTAGTTTCAACTTAATCCTTACTCTACCTACTCTCTTTATAACTCACCGCCTTATAGATTAATAGACTAAAATTTCTAATGATCCATAACCTATTAGTTTGATACCACTAAAAGCTATAACGTCTTAGAACTCGATAAGCCACAGCCTTGCTACATGTAAGCCCTAGGAGTCAACATGTTAAGGCATCTATTAACCTACTACCTATTTACAATCTACATATCGTAAATACCACCAATCTCATAATAAATATTTCTTCAAACCTTAAATACAAGGGTTGTTTTTTCACCACATAACTTAAGTACATAACACCTATAATTATTCTATTCAACTATTAAAACACTTCAAATTGTCCAACATTTAACATAAATGAACAAGTGACTCAAATTGTCTCATACTCCAAATAGAAAAATAGTAAGGAGTCAGAGGCGACCCGTACAAGTCCCCAAATTAATTACATAAATAAAATAAATACATTTAAAACTCTCAACATAACCCATTAACTTAAGATGATATGAATCAACTTACGACAATCTCTAAGCCACAACCAACCTATTTCAAGTCAAGGTCGAGCCGATACTAGAAGGTCAAGAAAGGAAGGAAAGACAACTCGATAACAACTCTATCGACAGCTAAGAAGACTAGGGACCAAATAGCCGAGGTCTTAAGTCCAAAGACCAACTTGACACAACATAAGGAATCTAGTACGGAACAATCTACAAGTTTAACAACTATGGGGCAACCTTACTAGGAACTCGATTGAGCATAATAAGACTTTAAGGAATCCAACTCTAGCTCAAATAGCCGGTTGCCAACTTGATCCAGCTTGGACCCAATGTAATAGAAATCAGACCATCAGACCCTTGACCTAAGCTCGAGCCTGAGCTAGAGCTAGAGGGTTAGAAAGCATGGTCAGGTGAATTCTTTCCTTATAACCCACTACCAAGGAGTTCGAGCTACTACAATCTTCTAACCTGATGACCTGGTCAAGCCAAACCCTCTCACACTCATCATTCATCTCTAGCTACCTACTTAAACTATACTTGAGCATCAACTCGGCTCATCCGATCATCAACTCAATCGACTAGCTACATCGAATACATCCGAGGTGAATTCATCTCGGAAGAATTATCTATTCAACTTAGTATAGCTAACCTACCACCCCTGCTTGGCACCTTAGCTCAGCAGTCACTAACATGATCATACAGTTTGTCTTTTCTGCAATAAAGTCATCCATCCGTAGGGAGCCATATGTCTAAGCAACCATGTGACAGAATCTTCCATACATGATGCTCATTTTGTTGTATTTTCAATTGTATCCTTATTATTCCTTGTACATAATTTCTTTTAGATAATACCATTTTTAGTCTTTTCCATTTTAAGCAGGTTACCTTAGTTTTTCAAGTATAAATACCCACTATACGTGTAGCCGCAAGGACAATAATCATCTTATCATCATTAATATACTGAATATACTTCTTTGTAAACATTACTCTTGTTAGTTTGTTTACTTACCTCACTCTTATCCTAACCCTTGAGTAAGGCTAGGTAGTGAGTAACCTCACCGAACCACCTCGTAATCATATCAAGTTGTGCCGTAAGTCCTCAAAAATTTTATTAGTGCATCATATCTTATGAAACTGTTCATGGGTTTACTTGTGTTTTACTTTTCTTATTGTTTTTGCACCTTTCCATCACCTTTTTTTGAGCTTTCTGTAAGCTAGGACCTACCTTAATGACCAAACTTATTTGTTCTTAGCTACAGTTTCGCATCATCTTGGTATCAAAGCAGAGGTTTCATTTAGGTAAGTTGTATTTGAGTTATTGTGAAATAGTGTTTACTATGATAATGTGTTGAGGTGGTGTGAAGATTCATTGAAGTGTTCACATAAGTTAAAGGGTGTAGTAGTTGCTTTCATGTATACTCTATTTTGCCTAGTTTCGAACACCTGAAAACAAAGCAAGTTCTAGTTAGGTTTATTGTTCTTTAGAGGAGTTGCTGTGTTCACAAATTAGTTGAACATTCATGATGGACAAGGGTGTGTTTGTTTGTTTGGCATGAAGAATCGTATTTGTTGTTTCTTAGAATCTAAGTTGTTACTTAGTTTATCGAAGAAAATAACCGACCTAAGTGTGAACATTAGAATTAGGGATGACAATAATGGTATTGTCCACTATGGCCAACAGCCCTAAGGCATCCCTAAGAGTATAGATAAAAGACTTAATGAAGTAGTCAACCTCTTAGCTGATTTAACTAGAGCTATTCAAGCAATGGCCTATCAATCTGTTGAGGCCATATAGAACACTCTATAAGCTGCTCGACCTATTAGGGGACAAAACCTAGCTTAATAAGTTCGAGGTGGAGGAGTAGGAGGACAAGTATGATAAAGGATTGGCTTAGGAGATATGGATGATAATGAAGAAGATGAGTATAATGAGGAAAAAGAGCGAGCACGAATACCCTGAGCTGTCAACCATGTGAAGCTTCAGATTCTGAGCTTAATGGTTCTAGGAGTACAGATGATTATTTAGATTGAGAGGAGAAAGTTGAACATGTCTTTGATTATTACTAGTATGAGAATTGAGAGAAGGTGAGGACTACTGCTGTTGAATTCTTGGGATATGTCCCTATGTGATGGAAGAACTTCCAAATCATGAGAAGGCAAGAAGGACACAAAGAGGTAAATACTTAACTCAAGATGAAGAAGATCCTTAGAAATAAGTTTGTACCGGATGCATATTTGCAAGACACTTCTGCTCAATTTCAAGAGTTGAAACAAGAAAGTCGAACTGTTGGTGAGTATGTTTGGGAGTTTTAGATACTTATGATCTGATGTGAAGTAGACAAACCACCAGCGTGAATAGTATCCAAATTTCTTACAAGGAAAAGAAGCGACACTAAAGATGTTGTGGAACTTCAATAGTTCGTTGCAATGGATGAGGCTATATGAATAGCACAGTAAAAGGAGAGATAGAGAAGGAGTAGAAAGCTAACTCGACCCCTTATGCCGACCTTGTCAGTTGAGCCAACTTAGTCAATCAAGCCAACCTGCCTAGGAAAGTTACTAAGCTGAATCAAGTACCAAGCCAACCAAAAAGGTAGATGTTAAAGTCGAATAAAAGGGCCAACCCAATAGTGATGTGCTAACCAAAACATATGAGAAGGGGCAAAGGTCTAGAAGTAAAACTAGCCAAATCAAGTGCTTTAAGTGCTAAGGATTTGGGCACATGGCTGTTTAGTGCCTGAATCGAAGGACCATGATTATCAAGGGAGATGTCCTAAAGATTGAAGTGGAAAGCACATATGAGGAACTTGAAGAGGAGAAAGAAGTGGGAAATGAGATTAATGTTAATGCCAACCTAATTAAGGAAGATGTGTTTGCAAAGGTCCTGAATAAGCTGACTTTAGTTGTTCAACGTAAAATGAGCTTGGAACCCTCTATCGAGGAGGAGCAGAGAAAGAACTTATTCCATAACACCTGCAAAGTGAATGATCAGGTGTGTGTACTCATAGTGGACACTAGAAGCTATAACAATGTGGCATTTGCCAACCTGGTTAAGAAGCTTAAGCTACTAACCACTTCATATCCGAAGCCGTATAAATTACATTGGCTAGTGCTATTGCCGATCTCAATTGGAAACTATTACGACAAAATTTTTTGTGACGTGCTACCCATGTGCACATTACATGTGTTGTTAGGCTAACCTTAGCTATTCAATCGAAGGGTTGTTCATGACGGCTTCAAGAATATGTATGTGTTTGAGATGGATGGGAGGAAAATTACATTGAACCCTATGTTGCTAAGTCAAGTTAGCAAGTTGCAAGCTAAACTTGCCCACAAATCAAAGAAGACTTTAGTGTTGAGTAGAGCTAAACTCTAAGAAACCATCAAGGTCGATGTGCTAACTTTTCTGTTAATTAAATGATTGCTAGAATCAAATGAGCAAGGTGAACTATCCCTAGAGGTCAATGAACTATTAGAAGAGTATACTAACCTATTCCCAGAATTGTTGCTTGAGGGATTATCCCCTTTTAGAGGTATTGAGCATTGCATCAACTTGATACCCGACACTGCCCTATCAAACAAACCAACTTATCAAATGAGCCCCGAACAAGCTATCGAAATTCGAAGACAAGTTAATGAACTATTGGAGAAAGGATATGTGAAGGACAGTGTGAGCCCCTATGCTGTACCTGCATTACTTGTGCCAAAGAAGGATGGAACTTGATATATATACATAGATAGTAGAGCTGTCAACAAGATTATGATCAAGTACCAATACCCCACCCCGAGGCTAGATGATGTGTTAGATGAACTAAGTGGTGTGAGAGTATTCAGCAAAATAGATTTAAAGTCGAGATATCACTAGATTCAAATGAGACAAGGAAATGAATAGAAGACTGCTTTCAAGACCCGACATAGCCTATATAAGTGGATGGTCATGCCTTTCGGGCTATCAAACACCCTAAGCATTTTCATGAGGCTAATGAATCGTATTTTAAGAGGTTTCATTAGGAAATTAGTTGTTGTATGCTTCAATGAAATCCTTGTCTATAGTCTATAATGCTGACCTGGCAATGCATACTAACCACCTCTACCCTATTTTTTATGTCCTTCAAGTATAGAGATTGTTTGGAAACTTGAAGAAATGTTGTTTCTATCAAGAAGAAGTGATCTTCCTAAGCTATGTGGTTGGTGGAAAGGGATTAAGAGTAAATAAAGAAAAGGTGTCAGCTATTGTTGAGTGGCTAACCTTAATCTCCTATGTTGATGTGAGAAGTTTTCATGGCTTGGCATCATTGTACCGATACTTTATTTAAGGATCCAGTACCATTGTAGCGCCTTTAACTGAGCTGACAAAGAAGAATGTAGGGTTCAAGTGAGGAGAGAAAAAGAAGAGGAGCTTTACCAAGGTGAAAATGAGGTTGAACTCTACTCCGAATCTTAGCTTTACCAGACCTTGATAAAGTATTTGAGCTTAAATGTGATGCATCATGTGTTGGCATCGGCGCTGTGCTGATGTAAGAAGATTAATCAGTCGCTTATCATAGAGAAAAGCTCAAAAGAGTGCAACAGAACTATTCTGTATATGACAGAGCTTTTAGCCTTGATCCAAGCTCTTTGCATATAGCAACATTTTCTTTTGAAAAAAGAGTTTGTCATATACACAAATTATGAGTCCTTGAGATATTTATGGAGCCAATCCAAACTTTCCAAAACACCAAGCTTGATGGATTGAGTTCTTAAAGGGATTTAAATTTGTCATTAATACAAGCTTACCGACACTTGGTTAACAAGACGTATTCTTTTTATCGAGCTCTATTTCGTTTTCCTTAATTCAATTTATATTAAGCCTAGCTCATTTAATATAAATTACTCAACATTAAATTAAGAAAACATTTTTTTTCTTTTAAAAATAATTGCCTTGAAAATTTATTTAAAAAAAAAATTGAAGTTGCTAACTAGTTAAACTGGTAAAAAAAAAAAAAAGAAATTAGGGTTTTCAAGTAGGAAAACCCTAATTTGACCACTAATTTACAAATTAAAAAAATAATTTTATAAAATTGACAAAAAAAAAAAAACTAAATTCCAGGACTAATCTATTAAGACTAAATTACCATGTAAAAATTAAAAAAAAATTAATAGGCTTTATTTTTATAATTTTTCTAAAAATACTAAGATATATATAAATATGCAAAATATAACTAAAATGAATCAGTTAAAATTTTTATTACGAATTTTTTAAGAAAGAAAAAAAAATTTTTTATGCAATTGTCCTGGAGGTACGTACGTATTTATTAGTTAAGATCAAACTGACGTAGCTCTTTTTTTTTTTTAGAAAAGATTTAGTGGGTGGATTTTTTTAACTTAAAAATTAAGCTTGATTTACGTTTACTTAACCATTTATATTTTTTGAAAAAAAAAACTAAAAAGATTTAATTTAAAAAATCTAAGAAAACCTTAACTAACTAAATCTTTTTGAAAACTCCGGTTAAGATTTTTTATTTTTTTAAAAAAAAATCACTACGTATAAAAAAAAATATTTCCTAAATACTATATGCAAAATATACTGAGATACGTATTTTCTTTGAAGATACGAATGTTGAAGAAAAGATATGCGATTTAAAAAAAATGCAATTTTCGGCTAAAAATACAATTTAACTAAATTAATAATGAAAAAATTCAAATTATCTAAAAAAAATATAACAAACAAAAAATATAAAAAAACCTACATTAAAGAAAACAAATTAACAAAATAGTTAAATTAACTAATAAAATAACAACCAAAAAAACAAAATAAAGAAAATGATTTTTATTACCTAAACGGGTCGAGTTACGCGTAATCGACGTGTTCGTGTTAACTGTATCGTGATTGTTTAGACTACGTTCGTACGCTTAGTAAGGAATTGCTCGTGTGCATGCAATAATGGATCATGATCGTGCATAGTAATAGTATGTCATGATCGTGCGCGACAACAATGTGTTGTACTCATGTATGGCAATAGTTGTGTGATTGTGTGCATTGCTGTAGTTATGTGATCGTATGTGCTGTGTGGTAAGGGTTGGCTTTGTGTAACGTGTGTAGAGTGTTTGACTTCATGCAGTATGTACGGAGTGACGTGTGTGTCAATATGCTATGCGTGAGAGAATGTGACTAATATAGTGTACCAAGCAATGGAGGTGTATAGTTGGTGAAAGAGAGTGTATGTGGATATGTTGTTGTGACAGTAGGTGTATATGTGGACTTCATGTGTTAGTGCATGTGTGTATGTCATGTTCAGGGAGCTGCTATGTGTATGTGTCGTGTTCAAGGGTTGCTTTGTTTGTGTGTTGAATTATACCAAATGTTGTATGTGTTGGGTTCAAGGGGCAACTATATGTATGTTGTGTTTAGGGGTTGTTGTATGTGTATCGTATATGTGTGTCAGGGGGCTGCTTATAGTGGCGTATGTGTAATATGGTGTGAGTAGCATATGATTAGGTGTCAGCAAGTGCTAGTGTGAGTGATTGATGAATGTGAGTTATGATATTGTGTAGTGTGTGGATGGTGTAGGCGAGTGTTTGGTGTATAGTTAAGGATTGTAAAAAAAAGTGTGTTCAAACTTCACCACCAAATTCTTATTTATAAGCCATACAACCAAATCTTTTGTATCTTTTTTGGATATAGATTTAATCTTAACTAATTCTAGATACGAAAGATACAATAATAAATCCCAAATATGATTTAGATTCTTTAAATATTCAACCTACTTTATAGAAACCCTATTTTAATTTAGGCTTTCTATCTTTCAAGCCTAACTCAATCCAACTTAATTTAGCCCAATAACACATTGAATAAATTCTAAGTATATTTTAACCCCATATAAATTAGATAAAAATCAATTTTATATCAGACTGCACCAAAAAATATTTTAATAAAATCCGATCCTTTAACGACTTAAAATTTACTAAATTTAACGTACATCATTATCCGATTCAATCCTAAACGACTTGACTCAACTTAATATGATTAGACTCAATACAATGTGACACTTTATTTATTTATTTTTAATTTTCTTTTTTTTAATTTTCTTTTTCTTTAACCTAGCTCAATAAAAATACTATAATAAAATGGCAAAAATAAGGTATGTATAGTTGTCCCAGTTCAATTAGAACTTCGCTATAAAGACAAAAGAGATACCTATTTTTGCTAAGCCCTACTTTGGCAAGGTAAAGACTTTGATTGTCAAACAAATTAGGTCCTAACTTAAAAGGTCAAGTATCCTTAAGAGGATAGATCTCTTTCAAGATGAGTTGCTCTAAATGATAGATCTTTCGAAGATAAGATAGGATGACATTTTATTAAAGACAAAATGAGGCAGCGCTTTCATGAGAAAGCAATCTAAAAAGGAATAGAACAGCACTCTTTTGAGTAAGCGATCTTAGAAAGGAATAGATAGGACAGCACTCTTTTGAGTAAGCAATCCTAGAAAGGAATAGATAAAACAACACTCCCATAAGTAAGCAATCCTAGCAAAAGACTAGATAGGACAGTGCTTCCATGAGCAAGCGATCCTAGAAAGAAATAGATAGGAAAACGCTCTCATGAGTAAGCAATCCAAGAAAGGAATACAATAGCGCTCCTTTGAGTAAGCAATCTTAGAAAGGAATAGGATAGTGTTCCTTTGAGTAAGCAATTCTAAAAAGGAATAGGACAATGCTCTTTTGAGCAAGCGATCCAAGAAAAGATTAGATGGTACTCCACTAAGCAAGTGACTCAACTAAAGATAGGACAGCGCTCATTTAAGTAAGCGATCTTAAAATGGATTGGATAGTACTGTACTAAGCAAGAGATTCGACGAAAGATAAGATAGCGCTTCTTTAAGCAAGCGATCCTAGAAAGGATTGGATGTTGCTCCACTAAGTAAGCGACCCTATTAAGGATAGGACAATGCTCCTTTAAGCAAGCGATCCAAGATTATTAGATAGCGCACTAAAGGGCAAGCAATTCATGAATTTCAAGGACTTTAATGAGTTTTGAATGATCTAAGACTTGAGTTTGAGGGATTTTAATAATTCTTTGAAAATTTTGACTTTTTCTTTTTAAGCAATCTCTCTTAACAATTTTTTAAAAAGGTTCCGTTTCTCTTTTGAAAGGGTTTTCTTTTTTCTCTTTTTTTTTTTCAAGAAATTAAAAAAAAAAAACACTCTTTGATGAAAAATTGTGTTACTAACAAGTAAGAAAGTCTTGAAGACCTTAAAGATCACAAATAAGGGGTTGACTTGCCCCTTACCCATTTATCTCTCATTCTTTCAATCTTGTTTTTTAGAGCATAATTCATGATTCTTGAACTTTTTAGAAGCATTAATTTCAAGCTTAGGATAAATGACCATTCATGTATTTTTAGAAAACACCCAACTGTTCTTTAATTTTCCACTAAGGGGATAAATATCATTACTTCAAATGTTTAGTCTAAGTGGACTTCCCTGTACTCTTATAAGTCTATTTTCACTTTCAGCATTAATTCCAAAAATTGTAGCCTATCTTGTAAATGGTATACTTTGGTCAATCAATTAGGTCTTTTTTAGGTTTGCAATGAAAGGCTTTTGGTTAATAGTTTAAGCAAATGGATATCAATATACTTGGCCAATTTTGAAGAAATCATATGCAATTTGTCCCAAGTTTACAAACAAAGAATTTAGGAGAAGCTAAACATAGGCTTGTCCTAGTTTCATGAGCAAATTTTGCTAAAGATAAGTCCATTTCTTTAGTTAAAAGAGTTTCACCCAAGGTAGTATAGTGAATAGGATCATAAAATGAGGGCTTTGCTTTTGGGCTTAGGAATTGAAAGTATTTAGCCTTTGAATACCAACACAAGTTTGGACTTTAGGCTTATTAGCAATTTGACTTAACTTTGAAGGTGATTACCTTACTAATATTTTCAATTTCTCTCTTTTTTCACTTTTTCTTCTCTCTCTCTCTCTCTTTTTGGGTTAAGGTAGTCCCCTTCCCTTGTCGAGTTTTTGCTTGATGAGATTCAAAGCCCTAAAACCATGGGTTCAAAGAGTATAAGCTTGGGAGAAGTATATATGGCATGGAGTGTTTAGAAAAAGTCCATGGGCTTAAGGTGTTTAAATAAGTATATAGGCCTGAGTGAGATGTATATGGTTAGAAACTTTTCTTCATCCTAAAGAAATTGAATTATTTATAGTAATATTTGCTCATCAATTGACACAACTAAGGCAAGTACAAGCTAGTTTACTCCTTTTTTCCGGATTAATGATCCTAACCTCCTAACTGCCCTAATTTAGGGTGGTTCTTAGCAGGGTTAATTTTAAGAAAAATCCCTAAAGGATCAAATGGATTTTGCGAAAGATAATTGTGTTTAGGGATGATGAAATGAATACCTAATATCGTTTTGACACATATACCAAGTTTAAGACAGGCCTCTTTTAAGGAATGAACTCAAGTACTCACATTATGACACTCCTCTCTCATGTGTGTTTAAGGACAGTGTTTAAGACATGATTTGCTTCTTTTCATCTTAAATCTTTCAAGTAACGTGTCATCATTCTCTTAGGTGGAAAATTTTAAGTTATAAGTTCACATTTACTTTACCCATTTTCATTTGCCTTAAGTTTTACATGAAGTATTTCATTAATGAAGGGCTAATGATATGCCCCTGTTAAGCTTAGCTAAGTTCACATCATAGAAAAACACTTTATTCAAATAAATCTTATCTCTAAAGTG
Source organism: Lumnitzera littorea (assembly GCA_024138015.1). Lineage (NCBI taxonomy): Eukaryota > Viridiplantae > Streptophyta > Magnoliopsida > Myrtales > Combretaceae > Lumnitzera > Lumnitzera littorea. The sequence goes on along the minus strand of JAMXBB010000005.1, from coordinate 102,622,505 downwards.
AAAGATTATTCTAAAAAGAAATAAATGCAGGAATTAAAATTCTTTTCCACTTCTTGCTCCCATTTCTATCACTTCTTCGAACTTAGCCCATTTAGTTGAATTGATCTTTTGGAGATATGCCCAATTGCTTCAAATGATGAGCCACTTGGTCAGATGGTTATAGTAAACCCTCAATACCCGATGTTGGAGGTTGTCTATTTGATGCCCCTAGGTTAAGGATACTACTATCCATAGACCCATCAATCTTTAGAAAATTTGGTTAGATAACCGTGGTATCAATTAAATCTTGCACATTATGCTTCAATTTCTAATAGTCTTCTATGGCATGCCTTACCTGGCCTACATGATATTCGCACCATTTGTTAGGGTTATAATCCCTTCACTTATATTTCTTTGTTAGGTTTTCACATGCTAATAGTCCTACATCTCTTAATTGCTTAAACACTTAGGCCATTGGAATCTTGAATTGTATAAGTCGCCTCCTCTTGTTGTGGACAAGCTTGTTTAGAACTTGGGCTTTCCCAATTGGCACATGCGCTCCTGACTTCTCTTTCCCTAAATAATCCTCATGATTTGGCTGTGATGTCCTATCCATATTAGGATGTAGGTTTTCAAGTTACTTAAACACATAACCTATTTCCATTTCTGTACCCGTGAGCCTCTCTTCTAATATCACCAACTTCTCTTCTAAGGCTACAACCCTATTTTTCAGATCATGGTAGTAACATACCCCTTAGACTTGACCATTCAAATCTGTTTCTGGCATTTTTTCTAATCCTTGTATCATATTAATAGTGGGCTCTATATAGAATTTAGGCCTTAGATCCCTAATGAAGTCCAACTGAAGCAATTTTTCATCAATCAAATCTTGGACTTTATTCTTCAATTCCCAACAATGGTCAGTAGCAGGCCCCTACTAACTCATATGGTACTCACATTGTGCATTAGGATTGTATTTCTGAGGTTTATACCTTAGCGTTAGAGTCTTAAGATGCAGCAAACCCTCTTCTTTTAGGCAGCGATAAACTCCAAACATAGGAATCGTGAGATGAGTAAAGCTCTTTCTAGGTAATTTCTAGCTTAGATTATTCTCCATGAGCTTTGGACCAGTGTTTAGGGCACTAGGCTTATGTATCATTTGATAAGACATCATAGTGTTCACAGTAACCTCTAAATGTAATGGGGCTGATCCCTTCCCTATCAATCTCCCCACTCTAATAGCATCTTTAATGCAACTACTGGCTGTAACTAAATTTGCAAATGTGAAAGCAACATAGCCTAAGAGGTGATTATAATAAGGTTCACCTAATGTACGGATGAATATGTTGATCAATTCATTTTCTGGCAATTGTATTGTAGCTTGAGCGGCTGCAGATCTTCATCTCTGGGCATACTCCTTAAAGGACTCAGTTTGCTTCATTTTCATGCTATTCAAATCCATTAAGGAAAAAGCCACCTCTTCATTGAACTTATACTATCGATAAAAGGCTCGAGCTAGCTTATCCCAAGTATCAAGCTTAACTAAGTCTCGTTGGGCATACCAAATCAATGCCGACCTAATTACGCTATCTTAGAAAGTTTGAATCATCAGTTGTTCGTATTTAGAGAATTGGGCCATATTACAGACATAAAGCCTAAGGTGAAGTTTAGGACAACCTATTCCATTATACTTTTCGAAATTTGGTACCTTAAACTTCTTAAGTAACTTGTGGTATTCAAAAGCGCAAATATTGCTCAAGCCTAAATCACTTTGCACATTGTGATCCTTGAGAACTCCCATTTTCTCTTCAATTTTATGGAATATTTCTTCTTCCATCTTCATCAATTTCTACTCTAATTCCTTCCCCAAGCCTTTGCTGCTGCTGTTAAGCTCGTGAACTGGCAACTTTTTAGACTTGTCTACCTTAGATAGTATGTCAATAGGCCCCTAGGCTTAGGTATGGCCATGGTCTCAACTTACTTCGCATGTTTGCTTAAAACCCCTTTGGTTATAGCTATTCTCTGTTCAAAAGCTTCAGACATCTTGGTTTTAACAAGTGATTATGCTTAGCCCAGATCACTTAAAAAACAATATTTCAAAGCTTGCGAGAATCTTTTCTTGTTAATAACACTGCATTTCGTTTTTTTTTTTATAAAAAATCGATTTCTTAATTTTGAAAACCATTATTTCTTTTTTTTTTAGAAACTTTTATTGAAAAAAAAAAATCAATGTTGATTTTATATTACAAATAGGCTAATATTGACATTGATGAATCTAAACTTATTATATAGATAGAAGGTTAAAAAAAAAAAAATGGAAGCACTAAGACTAACAATTGAGGACATAGGATAATGATTATATTACGATGATGATATAGAGAAGCAGAAACAATTTTACAATGAAAAGTTTATTAAAAGATGACATAAGGTTAACGACTCATAAAAAAAAGCTCTATTAGGACCGTGATAACTTAATGGATAAACATGAAGAATGAACAATGGAAATCTAATAGTTAAATCTTTTTTTTTTTTCATTTTTTGATTTTTTTTATTTTGTTAGTTCCTAATGATACAGTACATATGGGACATTGCAATAGAAATTGACTAAGTAAATAACTATCATAAAACTGGTTTTTAATCATAAAATATCACTTTAAAATTTCTTTTTTAAAAAAAAAATTGTTCAAAAGTATTGAAAAAATTACAATTTCATAATAATCTTTACCATAGCTAACTTTCATAGTTACATGCCAAACAAAAAATTTACAAGTTAATATTGAAGTTTTTTTTAACGTTGGCACATTATAGTATAAGAGGAATATTAATGATTTTGAGTCTTCTATGTTAAATCTTTTGTTACACAACCTATTACTCATGAAATGAAATAAATCTACAAGACTCACATATATCACAAAAATAGCATATACAGACAAATATGCAAATTAAAATATAAAATAAATATGATACAATATGTTATATACGCGGCAATGCAATGGGGTTAGTGATTAATAAATTATAGGAATAAAATTATTATAAACTCGCGATCAAAGAGTACCTTTATATATAAGTAGATCTAAAATAAGATTAAAAAAATAAAGCTCATGAACACTTATATATATAAGCACTACTGATTTTTTTAATTTCCCTTTTTTTTAAAAAAGAAAGTCGAACCAACTGTAGATTAATCAAGCTTATCCTATAATTTAAAAATGACTACCCAATTTTCAAAAAGAATGACGCAGGAAGGTAGGGTCTATGGGTCTTAAGCTTTGTAACTTCAAGGATTTTTGGAGAAAAACCTAGTGGGCTACATCAAAGCCTGAGTGAGCTTGCCTATCACCGTCAAATGGGGATAAAGACCCCAACAACCCAAGGGTTACACAATAGCGGCCTGTTCTAAGTTTCTAAGATATCCCAAGTCTAATCACATGTAAGCTTGCAAATGATTATTAAAATAAACCCCCCACCCCCCACCAAAATCCTCAATATGTGCCCATTAGGCTGAGTTTTTTTTTAAGGTATGCATAACTAAAAACCAATTAGTACAACTATAATACAACAAAAGAAAAATAATACAAAAACCTCATTAATTAATTTTTAATTTTTACATGGCTAGTCTATCAGGTGTTTCCAGTAAAGTCACCAATTCTGTTAAGCCCTATTTCATTTTCCTTAATTTAATCAATATTAAACCCAACCTACTTAATATAAATTACTCGATATTAAATTAAGGAAACATTTTTTTCTTTTAAAAAAATTTATTGAAAAATTATTTTAAAAAAATTGGAGTCACCAACCGGTTAAATTGGCAAAAAAAAAAAAATGAAATTAGGGTTTGCAAGTGGAAAAAACCCTAATTTGACCACTAATCCGCAAATTTTCTAAAAAAAATAATTTTATAAAATTAATAAAAAAAAGTAGGTTCACGGGGTAACCTATTAAAACTAAGTTACCATGTAAAAATAAAAAAAAAATTAATGGACTTTATTTTTATAGTTTTTCTAAAAATACTAAGATATATGCAAAATATAACTAAAATAAATTTTTTAGAATTTTTATTACGAATTTTTTAAGAAAAAAGGAAAAAATTTATTTTTTTTATACAGTTGCCGTAGAAGTGTCTACGTAACCGCTAGTTAGAATTAAACTAACGTAGTTCTTTTTTTATAGAAAAGATTTAGTGGCTGAATTTTTTTTAAACTTGAAAATTAAGCTAGATTTACATTTACTTAACCATTTATATTTTAAAAACAAAAAACCTAAAAAATTCTAATTTCACGAATTTAAGAAAACCCTAACTAAGTAAATCTTTTTGAAAACTCTAGTTAAGATTTTTTTTTTTTATTTTTTAAAAATCATTATGTGTCAAAAAAATATTTTTCTTAAATCATATATACAAGATATACTAAAATACGTATCTTCTCTAAAGATACAAATCTCGAAGAAAAAATATGCGATTTTAAGCTAAAAATGCAATTTAACTAAATTAATAATAAAAAATTCAAATTATCTAAAAAAAAAATAACAAACAAAAAATATTAAAAAACCTACACTAAAGAAATAAATTAACAAAATAATTAAATTAACCAATAAAACAACGAAAAAAATAAAGAAAATAATTTTTATTACCTAAATAGGTTAAGTTGTACGTAAATGACGTGTTCGTATTGACCGTATCGTAATCTTCTAGACTATGTTCATGTGCTCGATGGAGAATTTCTCGTGCACGTATAGTAATGGATCGTGATCGTATGTAACAACAGTTTGTCGTGATCGTGTGCGACAATAGTGTGTCATACTCATGCGTGATAGTGGTTGTATGATTGTGTGTGTAGTTGTAGTTATGTGATTGTGTGTACTGTGTAGTGAAGGTTAGCTTCATGAAATGTATGTGGAGTGTTTGACTTCATGCAACATGTGTGGAGTGACATGTGTGCTGTTATGCTGTACATGAGAGAGTGCAACCAGTGTAGTGTATCGGGTAATGGGGGTATGCGATCGGTAAGAGAGTGTTTATGTGGATATGTTGTTGTGACTCTAAGTTTATATGTGGACTACATGTGTTAGTGCGTATGTATATGTCACGTTCAAGGGGTTACTGTGTATGCATGTGTTGTGTTCACGGGGTTGCTGTATGTGTGTGTTGAATTGTATCAAGTACTGTATGTGTTTGGTTCAAGCAGCTACTGTGCGTATGTTGTGTTCAGGGGCTTGCTATGTGTGTGTTGTGTTCAAGGGGCTGTTATGTATGTATCATGTGTATGTGTCGAAGGGCTACTAATAATAGCGTGTATACAGTATGGTATGAGTGGCATGTGATTAGGTGTTAGCAAGTGCTAGTGTAAGTGAGTGATGAATGTGAGTTGGGATATTGTATAGTGTGTGGGTGTTATAGGCAAGTGTTTAGTGTGTGGTTGGGGATTGTAAAAAAAAAAAAAAAAACGTGTTCAACCGAATCTTTTGTATCTTTTTTGGATATAGATTTAATATCAACTAATTTTAGATACGAAAAATACGATAATGAAACCCAGATACAAAAGATATGATTTAGATTCTTTGAAAATTCAACCTAGTTTCTAGAAACCATATTTTAATTTGGGCTTTCTATTTTTCAGGCTTGACTCAATCGAACTTGATTTAGCCCAACAACCCATTTAGTAAGTCTTAAGTATATTTTAGCTCCATATAAATTAGATAAAAATCCATTTTATATCGAACTGAATTAAAAAATATTTTAATGAGACTCAATCCTTAAACGACTTAAAATTTACTAAATTGAATGCATATCATTATCCAACTCGATCCTAAACAACTCACTTGACCCGATATGACTTAACTCGATACGACTTAACTCACTACAACTCAATTCGATATGATTAGACTCGATACGACTTAACATTTTATTTTTTATAATTTTTTCACTTTTCGTTTATTTTTATTTTATTTCATTTTTACTTTTTCTTTTTCTTTAACCTAGCTTAATAAAAATACTAAAATAAAACAATAAAAATAAGGTGTTTACACTTCTCATTAAGTTGCAGACCAGATTGTTAAGGTTTACTAGCATAAAAGGGCAATATCAAAATGATCCTCATTTTGGCCTTATATATACGCACTATAGAGAAGGAAGAGCAATGGATAAATACCATATAGAGGATGGGTATTGATAGGAATCAACTTTCTGGACCGATCATGCACAGTCAAGCTAAAAGACTCCAAGGACTTACATGAAGGATATTAACTCGAAACCCTATCCAAGATAAGGATTCCTATCTCGACCTCTATGTTTAACTCTATTGTCAATATGAATATGGAGCTTTCATGTGCACAAGCATAGTTCTTGAAGCAAACGTATTGACCTACTAAGCATACAAGTCAACTTGCTGAGCAACCGTACCACGGTATAAACAACATTCGAGTATATCAGCCTCAAACAACTGTCCAAGCCGATCTCCCAAGCCAACTACCAACACCCGATCCCAGTCCAAGTCGAATACTCTCTAGTGATTGATTAATTGATTAAGCTTCAACTTGATCCACATCAGGTCAACCATAACTATGGACTCTCTTTTCTTCATTTCATTCAAATTGTACTACATTTCAAAGTGTCAACCACCATACGATATGTATCTTTTGACATAATATTTTAGAAAGATTCCTTTCTTTTTCCGTATTAAATTTTTTTGTCTTTTTTACCCTTTTTAATATATTTTATATATTCCAATTGTAAATTACCCTTTTTTCTTTTCATATATGCTCATAACTATAATAGGGCTAATATATAAATCCCATTTGTTGTACACGAACATAACTAAATCATCTCTCATCATCAAAATATACAAGTTTCCCTTATAAGCAACCAACTCTAAGATCAAACAAATCACAAATCCAAACATACATCAAATCAATCCTAACTTTTCCTATTTACATGAAACTAATGCAAAATATTAATTCAAGAGTATTTACTCGTTTCCTCACTATATCGACACCCAAGGATTGTTTCAACACCTTTACCACACTATAAATCATTGAATCCATCAAGTTTTTCACTTTTCTCCATGGTAAAACGAAAATTGCAATATCTACTTAGTCAACATACCTTTTAATTACATTCTTATAGCAAATCCATTCTCCTCTTGTGATTTTTGATACCCGTAAGTTAATGATCCGAATTTTGGTGCTCCAATAAGTAAGATGGTGAAAAGGTTTTTGTTAGGTTAAGTGAAGGGTTAAATAGGGTTAAGGATTAATAGAGTTAAAGGAGGTTTTCTAATCTTTCCTTGGCTAAAATGTCCTTGTAGGTATTAGCCAATTATACCAAAACCCTGGTAAACTTTATTATCTTTATTTTATTTCATTTCATTTTCCTTTTGCTTTTATTTTATTTTTTTCTAGGCTTTACAAGATATAATCATAATCTTTTAAATGTTGCAAATAATTTTCTAAACTTTAATAAATTAATAAAAAATCTTAAATGTTGCAAATAATCCCCCTAAATTTCATTTGTCTCTCTTAAAACTCCTTAAGATACTCAAGTTTCTTTGAAAACCTCTTTCTTATCTTCACCATTCTAAATACACAAATCCACCTCCATTGATTTATTATATGTAAATATAGCACTACAAATCTTAGGTTTGTTATTCGTCTATCATTTTCACTATCATCAATCCACTAGCATTATGATTCTATTACAACAAATTTCTTTATGTAGATATGGCTACTTGGAGGATTGTTGCAATTAGATCAATATTAGTTTGCCATAGTGTTTAAAATAACTGTTTCTTGTTGGCAAAAGTTTTATTTTAATGTATTTGTTATCTTTTTTTTTTTTTAATCTCCACTCCTTATGTGGAATTATGCTATTATTATAAGAAATTTATCGTACTCATTAATTGACTAGGTTTTGTTCCTTCAGGATAATGGAATCCTATACAAGAATGCGACAAGGAGTCATTGAAACGCCTTTGATGCCCTACACAAGACACATGGAATTTAGTCATGATTGGACCCAAATTTAATTCTTTTCCGTTTTTATATATAGTTGATGAAATTTACACGCATTCAATAATTTTAGTTATTTTTATCACCTCTTTTTTCAATTAAATGCATGTCAGCATGTGAATGTATTCCTCAAGTCGGGAATAATGCGTAGTTGTGCACGTTATTAGGATAGCGACAATTTTTAAAAGGTGAAGGCATAAGTTCATAATAAGCATCGTCAACGACATAGGATTCCATAAGAGCTCACAATAAGCCTCCATGGCTATGACAGTTCATGTTTTGACAATACATAATACGTACTCGGGCAGATATTTCATTTAGCATATTATAGACAGAGATAGCATGACATATTCTAATTGATTCAACCACTTGTAAAAATACAGATGGGTAGAATACTTTAATACGTTCTTCTCTCCTCTATCCTCTTTGTTAGAGTCTACTCCCATCATTTTCAAACTTCTATAAAAATTACGCCTCTGTCAACTTCTTTAAGTTTTTTTTTTTTTATCTATTTTTGACACATATCAGATACTAGTTGGTTAACGACCATTAATTCAATAAAATAATAACATTTAATATATAGTTGATTAAATAATAAAATAAATTAATAATATTGATATTTAATTACGTTATATAATTAAAATAATAATACTATAAAAAGAAGAAAGGTAAAAAAAATAAAAATTTGCAAACCTTTGCAGTCTTCCCCATCCATCATAAGGCTAATAAAAAATTAACATGTGTCGTGTATATCGAAAAACTTAATAAACTGAAAAAAGGTTCCGTTTCTCTACAAGTTTGAAAACATTAAGGACTCATACAAAAGAGAAAATAAAATTTCGAGATTATAAATATAAAAGTAGATAAATATGGTGTAATTTTTCATGAAATTATAAGGTTCTTGAGGACATGAAATGTGGGCTGAGTCTGTTTTGAATTGGTTGTGGGCCTTTGTAATAGAATTGGGCTGCCCTGTGTGCAGTAGTTAATCGGCCGACAAGACAAGATAACCTTTTTGTAGGAAAAAAAAAAACAACACTGTTACAGCAAACACTAGTATCCTAATAGGATTGATCAGATTGAAATTTCTACCTTTCTCAAGTTGTATTGTATTTGTTGGTTAAAAAAAAATGAAAAAGATCTCTTCATACTCATTTGTAAAGAATGTAATCAATCTTGAATAAGGAAATATGGTGTTTTTACAAATGCGTTGACGTACTCACCAAAAGAAGATTACTCTAGCCCACAAAACTGTTATCCTTGCTAGTGCAATGGTCAATCTTGACCATCATTCTTGTTTGAGCCAAAAGAATTTAAAAATTGATTCACCAGCATATTGCCTGTTGTCTTTCGTTTCTCTTTCACTTGGCATATTATTATTATAATTATTTTATTTCCTTTTGAAACAAAGAAAATTTCAATTAGCGCTTAAATGAGTTAAGCTGCTCCCGAGCTATTAAAACTTGGCTTAGCTTAATTATTTATAAAATAGTTGAGTTTGAATTCAAAATGAAACATAAAACTCATTTATTTGAACAAATAGAGCTTGAACCCTCATGTAAGCTCCGTTTATCTAAACAACTTTAAGTTCAAGCTTGTTCAAATAAATAAGGGTGCATAGACTCATTTATTTAAACAAGTTGAGCTCAAATTTTAGATTCTTTAATGAGTTTAAGTTTAAGCTTACGAGTTTAAGTTTAAGCTTACAATTTTCAGACTTAATAAAAACTCGACTTAACTCGAACTCAATAATTTTTAAATAAGACGGCTTGAACTTAAAAGCTTGACTCAATCGGATCTGACTCAGTTAGTTTGGGGCCTAAGGTTGAAAGTAACTGTATCTTTGTTAACTCAACTGATGTGAGTCCAAAATTTTCGTACATACATTAGTTGGTTGCCCTCTAACTTAAGTTCCGTTAGCCTTCAGGCTAAAGGACCAATGGAAACTTTCATAGGAAAAACCAAGAAATAAAATATAAGGGAAAGTCTAGACCCCAAAATCAAGAAAAGCCCATTGAACGAAACAAAAATTGTACATTACGTCATTTAGTATTGGGTCAATATTACGATTTACATATCAATTTTATTACTTTTTATAATTATATATCTTAAATTTCAACTTATCTAATTATACTTAAAATTAAAAATTTAGTTATCGTCATTTACATTTCAGTTCACTATAATTCATATCGTTAGTTCAATTAGTACGATCGGCTAATAAAGTAATTTAATAAAGTAGTCACCAACCATCCATTACAAAATAATGGTTCATGACCCACTTCAAAAATATAAGTTATAAGATTCATTATTGGCCGTGGTTGACCATATATAACTCTAAGGCAATTGCACAATCTTTTTAAAGCCGAGGATAGTCATCCCATTAATTTATTGTGTTGATTAGACCATTGATACAAATGAGAAGTAATTGAGATGTATATAATAATAATTAAATTTTTAATTAAATAAACTAAAACTTTAGGTATATGATTAGGTGCATAGTCGGATAACTAAATCTTCCGATAAAGGACCACCAAACTCTCATAAGAAAACCAAGAAATAAAATATAAGGAAAAGCCGAGACCTTGAAATCAAGAAAAGGCCACTATAAGAAACAAAAATGGTACCTTATGTCGTTTGGTCATTTATGCGAACTGCAGGCGGTGTACTTAATTAACTCAAGAACGAATTTGATCATGTGATGTGTATAAATATTTTTAAAAAAATGTAAATCAAGAAGTTCTTTTTGATGTAGCAAAATTATACTTCCACACCAATTAAGATGGCGATTTCCTAAATATCCACGGACTAGCTAATTTGAGTACTCAAATAATCAAATTGGAGCTGAAAATATGATTTAAAAAGTTAGAAAGTTATCTAGTCTTCTTGGTGTTATACAAATGGTTTTAAAGTTTATGATATTTACCAATTAAGCACATAATTCAAATGAAACTATAATTTTAAATTAACTTAACTAATTATATACTACTAAAACTAATTACTAAACTAATTAACTAAATAAATATATCAAGAAAACAAATGAAAACACATAGATAGATATTGATCACTTTAAGAAATTATGTAATTTATTAAGTAGCATTTAGTTATAAAAACTAGACTAGATAAAAAAAATTAGGCAAACCAAATATGAGAAAAACTAAACAGTACAGACTTATTATACCATATTTGGTTTACACAGTATATGATACAAAATTTATATTAAAAAATTCATCATTAAGTTATAAAATAAATAATTTGTTATAATATTTAATAAAAATAATATTAATAACTCAATATTATAACATAAAGGGATATTTTTTAAAATACAAAACATTTTTTGTTTTTAAACTGTGAATTTTATTTTTATACCATAATATAGATATGACAAAATTTAAACATTTTGTCAACTCCATCAACTCAATTTTAATTAGTTACCAAGCAAAATTACAAACCAAACATGTGATAAAATTTTTTGTCCACTCTACTCCAATACTACAAAAATTGTGCAACTAAATGCTGCATTAGTCTCATTTCAAATTTATTAGATGGTGAGAATTCCCAACTCAAACTAGCATCTTTCTCATGTTAATTCTAATTCTTACATTCTAACTGAAATCTCTTTTTGATTACAAATTCAAAAGCCACATTAAAATCTATGAATCCACTATTAAGTCACCCTTATCTCAAAAATATTTGTGATGTCTATCTCTAATATTACATGAATGTCTTTCCAATTGTATATGATCTTTTAATAAACTCATCTCTCAATCTCATGCATACAATCAGATATCATCTATGCTAATAACCGACGATACCAATTCAAATAACAACGAAAGCAATATAAATTATGTCATAATAAATTGAAATTCATTGATTAATAAAAAATGAATAAATATCTAAGACATAATCTTAGAGTTGCTCGATATCTAACACAACTACTAATCAACTAAGCATCATCAAAGAAATAAAAAAAAAAAAAAAATTGAAGTTTGTTTCCTAGCTTTCTTGAATTCCTCCTTTGAAAACTCTAGAATTTAACTAGTTAATTAGCTACAAAGTTCCAATATAAATATATATAGTCTAGGGTTACAAATCTCCTAAAAAAATAACAAATTCCCCAATTATAACTGATCACAGCCATAAATGATGGCAATGCTTCCAAAGTGTGATCTTCTTATCAACTCAAAATTCGTAATTAAGTGGGATAAAAGGTTCATAGGTAAAGATTATGGCTATGATCCTAATTGTATTTCTCTAGGCAAATAATTCTCTATCTTTCTTTGTTAACCACAATCTCAATTTATGGTTAACACTCTTAAGCATGATCCTCTTCTAAGCTTCAAAGATCCTTCAAATTAGATCCAAATCAACCAAAACTTGGTCAAACTCTTCATATAAAGCCTAAAACCAAAATATAAACCAAATAACCCTCAAAATAATTCAAAATACCCAAGAAACATATAAGAACATTATAAGAAATCATCTAAAAAAGTAGGTATAATTAAGCATTATTAATATGATTGTTAAATGGAAGTGGATATAATAACAGATTTTGAAAAATTTAGAATACTTATGCTTATGTTGAATTTTAATTGATCATATAGTAATAAATTATAAATTAAAGCTTTTAGAATATTCGGTATAGCAATGTGATTTTGGTTTTTCTGTATAGGGCTGTCATCCAATGGATTAGTTGTTTTAGGGCAAAAGCTTTCTACCAGTCAATGATGATAATGCCCTCTTTCCTGATGATGCATTATTGGGCGCATGACATTTCACCATTCTTTTTTATAGTCCGTTAGTCCGTCCGGTTAAATATTTATATCGCACTTAATTCTTTCCCCCTTTCTTCCATTTTCACACCCCAACACGTATTTCACCTCAATCCTCGCTTTTCTTCGCCTTCATTAACTTGACACACCGTGCGAAACTACCAACTTGAATAATATTCATGTCAAACTTTATATTTTTAATCGTTTCTACTGAATTTCTTTTATGGAAAATCTTTAATTTTTTAAGAATCGCATATCATTTATCTTGTATAGTGGTTTGAAGGTTATGTGATGAAATTTAAATAATTATTTGGAGTTCTTTACAAGTTGTTCCCGATAACGACGTGTTTAGAATGTATTTCAAAGTTGCATTATTATAAGGTCCTGAAATATTATTGGCTTTGGAGTCAAAGGTCCAAAACTTTTAGTTTTAGCATTCCGATAACGTTTTAACGATACATAATTAAATACATACGTCATTTTCTGCTAATATGGTAGTGATATTAGTCGGCTCTACTCTTGGTGATAATACATTTGAGTACCGTAATGCGTTACGTTCAACGCCGCTTCAATTAAATTAACAATTAATAGAGGAATAAATAGATCTTGTTAAAAACCTCGAAGATACTTGTATTTTTGGGGGTCAAATGTATATGTATGTACGTATATATTTATATATTACTTTTTTTTTGGGTAATGATATATATATATATAAATACATATTATTTGGTTCATGAGCATTTAAACCTTTAAATCCTTAATAATATACTTTTAAGCTTTTATATGACCATTTTACACTTAATAAAAACAATAGAAAATTTGAAAAATCACATAAAATAAAAAAAAAAAGGGAGAGACCTCCTACTTTTAATATTTTATTTTCTAGTATTTTCTTAAATTTTTTTTTATTTTACAGTTTTTACTATTTTTATCGAGAGTAGAAAGGCCATATAAGGAACCAAAAAAAATATTTAAAGATGTAAGTGTTTAAATGCTTCATTTTGAAGGAGGATTCAATCTCACATGGAGCAATAATTCAAAGCATCTTTATAGTTGATCCTATTTTGTATTGAAATCTAAAGAGAGATTCTGTCAGAATTGTAAATGAGTCAAGTTATTAATAAGTTACTTAAGCTTCAATCACTTTAGGCTTAACTCGAGTTTAATTTGTAAATGAGCTAAGCTCATGTTTAGGCTTGTGTACCATCTTGCAAATAAACTTGTTAAGTACGCTTATTTATATTTTTAACGAGCCGGCTCATTAGTAAAATTTATGAATAAGCTTGTAAATAGACTACGAATTGATAGTTTATATTAAAAATCATATTATATCAAATATATAATATAAGAATATAACAAGTTTAATTAAAATTTTATTTAAAAATATACAAATAAGAATTTAAGAATAGGAAAAGAAAAAAACTACGAGCTGCAATAAAAATCATAAGATTTTGAACTAATTTCATTCAAGAGAAGGATTAAAAAGGTAGATTTTGAAATTTTAAATTAACTACAAGCTTTAATTCAAACTCAAGTTCTATCTTGAGTTTGTTTAGTCTCGTCTATTTAATGACCTCAAGTTTGATCTAGGCTCATTAAGGTATAACAAATCTAAAAATCTAAAGGAGCCAAATACAAGTTTCAAATATTTTAATGAGCTTTATGTCAAGGTTGAAATCTTCAAGCTTGGTAAAAACTTGCACCTCTGCTACCGAGCTTGATAAATTTTAGATGAGTTCAAAGCACAGTTTGACTCGATTTATTTACAATATTAAATCCTATAATTAACCTTCAATTATTCATACATGACACAATTTATCTCTTTCCTGGATTTTCTCTTGTTTAAGCAACAAATTGAACCATCAACATGTGAAAGTTACATGAAACTGATCCTGGATTAATTCATCTGGGGTAACATCAATGCTAAAGCTTATTTCTTTGTTTTCACACTTCAGAAAAGATATCTATTCGTTACACGTCTTTTTCCAATAAAAAATACCGATCTATATCTTCTAGAATATGTCGGATGCACTATATCTTGCTTCCTAACTAAATGAAATTTATTTATGACAAGGCAGTGATAGGTTATGATATTGGAAGTTAGGAACCAATAGGAAATAAAACCACCTTTAAGATGGAAAAGATTATCAAACCCAATGCGTTATGGTGGGATAAAATTTCGTATAAAGAATATGGAAAAGTACATATTTTGGTCCTTAATGTTTCATAATTAATCTATTTCAACTCTAAATATTTTTATTCATTATTTTTTTTTTTCATTCGAGTCTCTTGATGTTTACAAATGTCAGCAAACGAATCCTTTAATTAACGACAATAAGTTTTCCATCTATATATAAGACAGATGGTATGCTTTGATTGATTTAAAATAATCAACTTAATGAAATAATATAATATATTTTATTTTAATGAACTATTAAAAATATAAAAAGTTTACAAAAATTTAAAAAATGAAAAAAAAAATTCTAAAAAATTGCATAAAAAGTATGATAATAATATACTAGTGAATACCGCACCCATGTTACGAGCATTAAAAAACAATAAATGATTGAGTAAAATAATATGCTAGGAAAATTAAAACAAATCAATCGCATATAGGAATACTCATAAATTTTTTTTTCTTTTTACTTTTGAATAAAGAATATACATGGGTATTAATTGATGATTTGGTTGTATTTGATATCAATTAATACCAAAAATTCATTAAAAAAATATTAAAAGTAAATACTTTTTCTTAATATAATAAATAATAGATAGATAATTTGTATGAAAATTGAAAGTTATGTGAAATATATACAAGATGTAAGAGTGAGACTAGAGTTGGAAGTGGAATAGTGGAGATGACCATAATTTGAGCTATTATGGAATTGGAGAGAGATGAAATGAGAAATCACGAAAAATGATAAATTTGCCCATATTATAATTTATTTATAGTATTTTTAGTATTGGTTTTTCGTTGTATGATTTTAAATTGGAAATATAAATAGTAATTTTATAGATAGTAGATACTTAAAACCTTTTTTACTTTAACAATACAGATATACATATATAATTTAACTAAATTAATAAAAATAAAATGAAAACGAAAAATAAATACAAAGAAAAAACCCAAATTGAAAAAAAAAAAAAAAGTTTAAGCCTGGAGAGGATCACTTTAGTAATTAAGCCTTTAACCCAATTTAATACTATGAACTAATATCTTGAGCTAGTAATAAAGCTTAGAAAATCGGCTCGTTTAGGGATGTTTTAGGGAGATCTAATTTAATAGGCTCAAAACAAAGATCATTGAACTGTATATTCCACTCTTGACCTTACTCAGTTATCTCGCACATGAAAAATAGACTTGGAAGCAATTCTTTTGAGCCTATTTAAGCTTTATTTGGACTTCATTTGGTCTTATTGGGCCTTAAGGAGGCTTAGTTGGTCTTTAAGCTTCATAATAATAATAATAGGCTTTTTTTTAGCTGACAAAAGCCTTAAGCATAATTAGGTCCATATCTAAGCCTATAAGGGCTAAATGAGAGGATAAGTTTTAACAAAGGAACTCAATCTCAATCGTCCATCTTAAAACTATCTGATGGATAAGATTAATCTCCAAATTTTATAAATGAGAGGCATCTCTTCTCATTTGATAGATTCAAAACATTAGTAAGCTTAAGATAAATACTAAAGCTCTACTGAAATCACTAAAGAGAGGATCAAACAAGCAATTCGATCAAGAACATCAAGTTTAATCCACCATCATACTCATGCATTTAAGATACCGAGTTTGCTCATTTTTCCTCCCACACCTCTTCCTAACGATATCCATCTACGTGTCATCAACTTAAGACGTCTCTTAGGTCGACCTTACACACCGGTTGAATATGATCAGTCAGCTACAACAACCCCATCACACATTATTTGGAAACTCCACTAAGGATGGAGAGACTTGATGGAATGGCACCAGCATGCAAGAAGAGTGGAAATGACAGGTATGTTCAAGAATACGAGAACCAACACGAGTAGGTTAAGCAAACCCAAGTGATGCAAGATACCAATGTGCCAACAACTATGCAACACCGAGAATCATACATGTACTTAGAAATGTAGAAGTACCTAAAACCGTGGAAGCATTAGGAACTATATAAGGACCTAGCACTGTGCAAGATTTTAGCAATGTTCAAGTACATGAGGTTATGCAAGCACTCGGAACTGTACAACTACTTGCTACTGATGATTCACATATATTACACACAATACAGGAAAACACTTATATGATGAACCAACACTTTACTACTTTCATGCAGTTCTTGCTAGGCATGGTAGCTACAGTTGTTGCAAACACCGATACATTGCTTAGTATGGCTTTACCGATGGCAACTACCTTATTGGCAAATGTTGCTGCATTACCTAAGGTAAGCCTACAAACACTTGCTACTATCATTGCACCTATTGGTGCATCCTCCAAGATGGCTATACTTGCACTAAGTGTGTAATCTCGAGATTCGTACCTCTTGCTATCACCCCAGAAGATGCTCAATAACATGAACAAATTGACTTTGGACCCACAAAAGGTAAAGGAGGATAATAAGAGGACCTTATGAACCCACTGCAACACTCAACCCTAGCACATCAAATACCTATGGTTGAGGAAATAAGGACCTACCTTAAAGGGTCCTCCTCTTCAAGGTACAACCTACAGTCGGTAACTATTAGCATGGTTACACCTTACAACCTTGCACCAATACTCCAAGCAATAACCAATCCTACGCCTACTGCTTTGTCCTTTGTGACTAAGAAGACATGGAGAAGTTCATGAGGCAGATGTAAGCAGCACCTTCGACCAACGTATTCAATTTGAAAAGACTACACTAGCCTCGAGTTCATTAAGTTTAATGGGAAGCAAAGAAGTGTAAAGGAACATCTCCTTAAATTTGTTAAGATACTCCATGTTTACAATCTCGACGACAATTTAAAGTTGAAAGAGTTCTCAAAGTCACTCACCTAAAAAGTGTATACGTTGTACGTTAACCTACATACAGGCTTTGTGGATTCATGGGGAATGATGTGTAGAATATTCCTTGAAAAGTTCTTTAAAATCTAGGAACGAGTCACCATTACGGATATGGGACACATCAGGCAACGTCCAAATGAAGACCTTATGGATTTCAACGAGTGTTTCAAGGAACACTCCTTAGATTTCCAGGACATATGCGATGAGAAAGAGCTAATTAAGATCTGTATTCAAGGGATGTTTACAGAATACGCCTTACATCTCAAGAATTTATCCCTTAAGTCTTTCTCTGCACTAGTAGAAAACATGCGAGGGACTAATAACTCTATCACCAAGCAAAAAGGTAACCTTGACAAGAAGCATCAGCCATATGTAAGTGTTATGTAAGCAGGAAATCATAAAGGAAATAAAAAGACAAGGAGGGACGATGTTGCCAAAGTCCCGCCTTTTCCATATCCAATGAATAAAGTGCATGCTATCCTTAACCAATAGATCAAGGATGGGAATATCAAATTACCAAGAGTAAACAAAGAGCCCACCATGCAAGAGACGAATGATCTCTAATATTGCTAGTATCATAATGTTGTCAATCATGCCACTAAGGATTGTAAGAATCTGAGATAGATATTTCAAAAGAGAATACGAAGTGGCGAATTGGTCATCAAAGACAACAACATTCGTATAATGGAGACTAAAGATAGTGACAATGAATAAAGTTTTGTAAAAGTACTTGATCATGTGTTAAAGGTAGAACTTGCCCATTGTTTGTACTCATCCTCTAAAAGAAAGAAATAAATTCAACTTTATTCATGAAGTGTATTTTTTTTTTTTTAGGCCATCTATCATGATTGTTTGCACTTATCTTTTAACAATTGGCTTAAATAAAGGAAAAATCTATGAGCATCACTTCACTCTTTGAAGTTGAGACAATGCCTTTACATTGCAAAAGGCTAACGTTGTTTCCATAAGCCCATGATATATAGACGTAACTAACATTGCCATGTACTATCCCTTACTAATAATCTCTATAAAACCAAAATTGGCATAGCTAACAATGCTACCTGTTATCTCTTATTGATAGTCTCTATGAAACCAAAACTGGCGTAGATAACATTGCCACCTACTATCCCTTATTAATAGTTTCTATGAAACCAAAATTGGCATTAGTGTAGCTAACATTGCCACCACAATCCTTGGACACATAGATTTATTTAAGGTGACTATTTAGTGTTCCTTAATCATAAGATGGAAGCGATCTCGACTATGATGGGTTGAAGCAATCCTGCAGCAAGCTTAGCAGCCGTAGTATCTTTTCGTAAAGTCGAGGTCGAAGCAACCTCATCCATGAATGGTTAAAGCAATCAAATCATGGTAGCTGCTATTAAACCTGGTTTTTCACCCTCGCAGTTCCTTTATAGAAATTAGGCTTTCTTTAAACCAATTAGTACAAAACCTTACTCCTTTAATACCGAAACTTGATTAGAGTTTAAAGAACAACCATTTTTTCAATTTAAAAACGTATTAAAGTGGCCACTTGACTGAAGTCAGAAAAAAGAGTTAAGTTATAACCAATTGGGTGAATTGGTTATAACTTAACTATCAGTCTATTGATTAAAAAACTAATTTATAAAACGGTTTTTTTTTTAACTCAAAGATCTAGGTTCGGGAGCTAATTTATTAAACCCTAAATTGGTATTACTTTTAGCTTTCCAAATTTAACTTTGCTTTTCAAATATACCCTTTTTCTATTCTCTAAACAACTAATCATATTACATGCAACTAAAATTAATCAATTTACACAAATATCTGAAAAATGAGAAAAAATAAAAGTTTCCGTATTTTAAGTCACTTCGTACTTACGTACGGATGCTTACGTACTCATTATTTGGGATTAGACTTTCATAGTTCGTTCACCAAAAACAAAGCGAGTTAATTAATTTTAAATTTTGAAAAAAAAAAAGCTAGGTTTACGTTTTTTACTTGTTTTAAATTTATTTAAGAAATTTCCTTAAGGGCTCTAAATTGGATTTTTCTTTTTTGGAAAGTCTAAAATGCCTTAGTTCGTGATTTATTCTTATTTATTTTTCAAAAGTTGATTTTCTAAGTGATAAAATAATTTTATTATTAACCTATTTATTTCATTCTCATTTTTTATTATTTCTCCTTGTTTATCTATATATATATTTTTTATTTTATCTAAAAAAACAAAAAATAAATAACTAAATAAATGAGTAAGCCACTTTTTCTTCTTTTTCCTTTTCCTTTCTATTTTCTTCTTTTCTTTTTTCTTTTCTCTCTTTTTTTGTTTTGTTTTCTTTTTTTTTGTTTCTTTTTTTTTTACAACAAACTTCAATAATGAAATAAAATACAATAAATAAATAATAAAATAAAAATAAAAACAATCAACAATAATAATTAAATTGGAAGAGGGCCGGACCACAAGAGATGCACGGGTTAGTAGGTACAGCTCAGATCCAATTCAGGTTTGGTTTCGATTCGAACTTCAAGTTAGCTAGTGGGTCACAAGTCAGGTCACCAAACAACTGATGAACGGAGGTAATCCAAAGTGTTTTGATGGGTTTTCAAAGGGGGTAAAGGTGTTTTTGTGTTGGATTTATTGGACTTTGGGAGTCCAGGAATGGTACCGCAGCCTAACTCGGCTATCAGTGGTGGTTGGTGGTGTTCACCGCGGTGGTGGGAGAGTTTGCGGTGGTTACAACTGCGTATGTGGTCTAGTGTCAGAATGGGGTTGTGGTGTCGTAGCAACGATGTATAGGGCAACGGTTGTGGCAACAGTCATAACAATGGTGTATGGGGTCTAGGCATGGGTGTATGGGGCTTTAGTTATGGCAACAATCATGGCGAAGAGGCGATGGTGGCTCAATCGAGAGTGATAGTGGAGAGAGAGTGTGGTTTGGGAGACAGAGAGTAGGGATGGTCATGAGAGAGAATGAAGGCTGAGTGTATGTGATCTATTCGGTGAAAGAGAGAGAGAGAGAGAGAGAGAGATCGAACGATAAGAGAAAGAGAGAGTAGTCTTCAACTTGGTGGGTCTAAGGGTCATCAAGGAGTTTTTGGATGGGTGTTTGGTGTCATTTTCGAATGTGTGTACAATGTACAGTGGAGTGTTAGCCGAGAGTGAGAATGAATTGAGTGATAGAGAGAGAGTGGACCCGGAGAGAGAGAGAGATGTAGTAGAGAGTTTGGTCTATTGGATCGCGTATGTGTAAGGGTGGGTTTGGTTTTCGCTGGATCAATGATAAGGAAAGAGAGAGAGAGAGAGTTGGTTAACAAAGAGAGAGGGTGTTTAGTGAGTGTCAATCCATAGGTCCCCCTCACTGTTCTCTATGTGTGTGTTTTTTATGTATGAATTCCCTCTTTACCTTTTGAATTGAGAATCTTCCCCCCAACCCCACCCACCCCCCTTCTCGTGCTGTATTTCTTTTTTTTTTTAATTTATTTTTAAATTACCCTTCTCTCACCATACGTACGTTAATGGACTTTCATTTTATGTTTGTGTTTTCTTTATTTAAACGAGAAAATGAAGGAAAAAAGGAAAGGGGAGAAGGAAAAAAAAGAAAGAAAAATTTGCTGTTTAAACCAATCACAAAACACCACATGTCAATTTTAGACACGTAGCCCAATAACAGTCTGACATGTAGCTACGCATAAAGCTTGAAAAAAGGAAAAGATAAAAAAAAAAAAAAACTACCCTCATACATCTAATGAGTTTCGAACTTGTGATCTCTAGTTAAATCCAATACCTTATTCATGCGTTTATCCATTAGGTCGTTGGCCTGTGTCTTATTTTGCACATATGGACTAAGTCAGCCTAAGTTAAATTTAAATTTAAACTCAAGCCCAACGGTCTCACTTTTAAACTTATTTGAAATTAAAAAATAAAAATCTATCATATTAAATTGTTATTTTCTAAATTCCCTAGAATCTTCTACTTTTCCTATTTTTTGTGACTTTTCAAAATTTTATATATTTTTCTAAATTTTTCCATTTTTTATATATTTTTTTTCTAAATTTCCCATTTTTTGTGCTTTTTCCTATTTTGCTATTTTTTGTATTTTCCTGAATTTCATATTTTTTTATTTTCTTATTTTTCTATTTTTTTTTGTATTTTTTCCTAAATCTCTTATTTTTTAGGTTTTCTTTAATTTTCTATTTTTTTTATATTTTTTCTAATTTAGGACCCTATAACCTATTCTGAAAAATAGAAAAGAGGTAAAAATTAAGTGTCTACAACTATAGTCACTCGGTAAAAGCATAGGTTTCTAAGCACGTGATGGGTGCAATGCCCATTTCTGCGACATTACTCACTAAATCAAAGTGATCTTAGCTGTAATGGGTCAAAGCGATATCGTAGTAGGCTTCGTAGCCATAACATCTTTTCGCAAAGTCAAGGTCGAAGAGACCTCATCCATGAACAATTTAAGCAATCATATCTTAGTACCTGTAGTCACTCAATGGAAGCATACACTCTTGAGTACATGGTAGGTCCAGCATCCATTCTGTAACATTATTCATGAATTCAAAGTGATCTCTACTGTAATGGGTTGAAGCAATCCTGTAGTATCCGTAACGCCTTTTCATAAATGTCGTGGTTGAAGGACCTCATCCATGTACGATTGAAGTAATCACCTCATCATAGTTGTTCTTGCTTTGTAAAAGCATCTACTCTTAAGTAAAAGGAGAACACAATGCCTTTATGTGACTTCATTCAATGACAAGGTTTAAGTAACCTTAGCTATGATGGAATGAAGCGATCCCATAATTGGCTTGATAGCTATAACACCGCTTAGTCTAATGATGAGATCAAAGCAATCTTAGCCCAATCGTTTGATCAAAGATAACATAGCCATTAACAAAGTTGAAGCAACTTTGTGACATACTCTACTTGGTGATCCATGAAGTATACGAGCAAGTGCAAAGGGATTAACATGATAAGATGAGGTAGTGTCCTATGAATAACAAGTTGCTGCCTCGTCATGTTATGATGCACCATCAACTAAGAGAGAAGAACAATACTTCCACATGACATGCCAATTTTAAATGACAAACATCTTAGCATTATGACAATTCACATAGCATTAGAACTTCTATATAAAGCTCTTGAATGTGAAGTTAGAGCAACAATCCTATGCTTGTTGTGGATGGATACATTCAAGTGAGGCATGGTATTCAAAAGTGAGTGCTTATATATAAGGGAAGTCTAAATAGTTATCTCTCATTTGAAATCTTGTAATCTTGATATCTTGGGGTTGATATACCTTGAGAACTAGTTCTCCTTAGCTATATAGATGATATACCTTTAAGCTTGATAAGTGACTTTCAAAGATGGAAATAACACTAAAATTGTTCCAATCCCTATTGTAAAGTGTGATACTTAACAACTGGATGATGTGTGACTTGTTGGATACGGATCCCTTAGATGTGAGATTCATTACGTGATTCCAAGGCAATGACATTGGGAATCCACGATAGCACCAAGACTAACCGCAAGCTCATTGAGTATCTAAATATCAGGAATCCATAATAACGCCAAGGTTAACCGAGGGCCTAAAGGAATGATTAGATTTTTGGAATTGAGGTTAACACTTAAAGTTAGCTACAGGCCCATCAAGATAATGGAGCCCAACCTTAGAATGGAACTATATTAAGAGTTTCCCTAAAAAGAAATAAAAGAAAAATAATAATAATAACCCCACGTGAACAACATGGCTTACCTTCATGATTGTGCTCAAAAGACTATGCGAACCTATTCATTTGATAGTCATTTAATCATTTTTGAAAAAGCACCCATGCTTATTGCTCAAAAGCATTGAGAAGGCAGCCAACGCATCAGTAATATAAAAGGTCTATGAAGAGGCATATATTATCATGTGATGAGTGAGGTTCATATACATCAATACATATATATATATAAAGATTTGGAGCATATAAAAAAAATATTAAGAGATGTCCAAAGTTTGCTATGGAATCACAAATCTAAGAACGCATGCTAAGGAGGACTTCTTACCAAGAATCCAATATGGATGCCAGTTACTATCAAAACTTAGAATTTATTTATTTAGACAATTTGAAGACAACATACGAATAATTTGATTACTAATAGAATCAAGGTCCTTTATTACCTGTAAAAGGAGAACGAGAAAAAAAAAAAAAAAAAACAAAAGGCATTCATATCAAATTAACATAACACCTTGGGATTTGAGGAATTTAAAGCTCCACCAAGAGTGAGATTGCTAAGCCATGAGTTTAGGGAAGAAGGAAAAAAAAAAAAAGAAATCATAAAGATGGAGATGAGTAACTAAATCGAGGATAAAGTGTTTAATTGTTTATATAAACACAAATGGAGCAAGATATTTAGCCATGTTGTTGGTTATATAAACATGAATGGAGCAAGATATTTGGCCATGTTGTTGGTTATTTCTCATTACAAATATATCTATATATATATATATATATATATATATATATATATTAAGAAAGAGAGATAGAATTAAAAAAGGAAAAAGAGAAAAGGATCCAAAAGACTTACTTAACTTTTTCCATTATTGCCTCTGTTGTTATGGCCAAATCCCAACAAGGTTGTTTGCCGAGGAGTTCAAAGTTGATATTTTAAGTATAGCAATCTACTATAGTGCTTACCAACCTAATAAAGAAAATCGTAGAGAAGAATTAAAGTAAGTCATGGTAGAAGTGTAAGGAGAAGAAGAACCGAAGGTGTTAAACTGTCTAGGTTATTATTGCTGCTATCAATGTTGAAGCCTCACGAGATTATTTGCCGAAGCTTTCATGGGCAGCAGCAAAGGATAAGCTTAAGAAATGATAGCTGGATGTAAGCTATTTGATTTTTGAATGGAAATATTGTTTGACAAGCTACACTTGAATATATAGACAAATGAAGATAAGAGATTGATATAGAAAGATTAGGATGAAGATTTTACGAATCTGACTTGATTTAAATGATAACAGTTCGGATAAATCTAAAGTTTAAGTTGAGATTTGATAATAATATTAGAAGGTTAGAACACTAAATATTTAGTAAAAGGAAAAGTTTCAAAGACATATTTTAATTTGCCAGTTATGCAAGGATAGTTCAATCTAAAGTTTCATAATTTGGTGTGGCAACTTCCAATTTCTGGTACAGATCATAAGGGGAAGAGATAACGTATAAATTTATACTAATATATGCAACACTTATCTTTAAAGCATGAGATAGAGTTGAAGAAAGGACTTACTATTGTAAAGCTTGTCGTTAATGCAAGTGAGGGTAGAGTCAATAAAGCAAGGATCTATAAATAGTAGAGTGAAAGAGATGTTTTGAAGATTTAGTTTCAAGATTCGATGAAGGCAAGTAGATTTGATAAATTTTGAGTTATCTTTGGATATGAAGATATAATAGATTTTAATTAATTAAGGAGGATTTGGAAAAGGAAGAGAAGATTTGGGAGTGAATATGGAATAATCTATATAGTTACTGAAGATATATTATACAAAAATAGATGAAGATGGCATTTTTTAGTCACATTTCTCCATCTAAAAAAACCCTTACCATGGGGGCATTGCCCCTGTACCCTCCCAACCCTACGCTATCTCCATGTAGCGTAACATAACTCCTGCAATCTTTGTAATGGGGGAAATGTTATCGTTTCGTTTTGCTCTACTCCACTTGACAACAGCACTACTTTCATTTACTAGTATGAATGATATATATATATATATAACATAGCTAGATGGAATATTGTTAAAGCTCTAAATTTCTATAAATGTTCTAATTGTTTTATTTTTCTACCAATGTTTGTAAAAATAAAGAAGAAGTATTGAGAGAAGCCAATTATATCTGTAAACCCTATATAGTTAGTAGTTTAAACCGTAAATTAGATCCGAGCGCTTTAAATAATGTCATGAGTTGATAGGGTTAGGTAAAATAAAATTTTTATTAAATTGTGAAATCGAATATAGTATCGGTTATAAAAACCTTAAGAATTTGATTGAAACTTAAATTGGGTACAAAAACTTTAAATTCTATGTGCACGTAAAAACTTGAAATTAAACTCGAACTTGACGAAAACCCTAAAACTATAACTTTAAACTTATAAAATAAATAAATATAACCTGCTATTAATAAAACCTTAGTTGATTATCGACTAATACGCGTAATCGCGTAATCACATAAAACTTTTAATGAATATGTTAAAATAACTCATAAATATTATAAATGTAATGAGTAACAATTAAATCAATAAATTTTTATAAAACTTCAATATTATTTTATAAACACTAAACTTACCATTTTTATATTTGGAAAAACCTAATATTTTTATTTTTATTTTCCCTTTTTCCTTCTTTTCCCTTTCTTTTCTTTTCCTTATTTTCCCCATTGCTACGTTGGTTCCAAATTTTTTTTTTTTTTTTTTATAGTAGCCCATGTGATTTTTTAATCTCCTTAGGTTTCTCAATTAAGAGAAAAGAAACAAAAAGAATAAAGCAAGTGTCTTATCTCATTTAATGACATATCTTACTTGATCTTTTTTTTTTTTTCTTCTTTTAACCAAATTCTTCTTGCTTGTGTACCCATTTCATTTGTTCATATCTACTGGATAAGCAATTCACTTGTTTTCTTTTCAAAGTCAACAAACACAAGAAAAAAATTTCACATCTCCATCATTTTCTTTTTCCAAACCTTAGACATCCCCTACTCTTTTCTTTTAATTTTCTACAAATTACAAAGAACAACAACCGAGAAAGAGAAGCTTAAGGACTTTTATATAAGAATATTCCATAAATAGGGTATTTATTATGTATATTTTGAATTAATTATCTTTGTATATTCTTTTACATACATGTATTTTAGATTTTATATGTAATCTTAGTTTTTTTTATATATGTATTTTCATATATGTGTATAGATATTTAAGGTGTATTTATATATATAGTATATATGTTATAGTAATTTCTACAAATAATTAGTGTAAGAAATTTATGTATATGTACATGTATGAATGTGCCTATAATAGTATATATATAGTATGTATTTTTCTTACTTATGTACATATATACATATGTATGTGTGAATATATATATATACCTAGTATTTTTGTTATATAGTAATATATGTATGCGAGTATAGTGTATATATATATATATATATATATACTTGGTATTTTTATTATATAATATACTATAGGTATATTTAGGTTTATATAATTTTTATTACATGTACATAAATATATTAAGTAATCAAAATATGTATATATAATTACAAAATACTAGTATAATATAATGTGTATAATAGAGGGTATATGTATTCGGTATGTATAAGTGCATAACATAGTGTATTTATATTATATTTTTATTATATAAATTATGTATATATATATATATATATACCCTTGACGTGATGTATATGTATTTATGTACAATATTATTTATATTAAGTATTTTAATATGTAATATAACCATATATGTTTGTATATGTATAAAATACAGTTACATGTATATATATATACCCATACATATAGTATATATGATATATTTAGGTACATTCCCTTATATTGCCACATCATTATTTAGCTAAATTTAATTAAATTAGTAATTAAAACTAATAATAAAATAATTAATTAGGAAATTAATAAAGTAGTAAAAATGAATTTAATAAGACTTAAATCTAAAAATTAGCAAAAATAAGTAATTATAGTAAAATAGACTTAAAAAATAAAGAAAATTTCAAAATGTAAGATTTAAATATTTATTAAACCGTAATTATAAAAAGAAAAGCTTAAAATAACATTTTATAATTATTTAAGTTAAAAGAAAGAATTTCGTAATATTTTTACATCATAATCAAAACTGTAGATTTCAATATCCAAAACAGACCTCACTACAAGAAAGTACATAAAAAAAAAACGATTAAAATAGATTATAAGTTTACAAAATTCTGAATTAAATTGAAAAAGTTATACTCGATTAGCTAAAAAGCTCAAATCGATAATTCCATATAAACATATAGCTAATTTAAGTAAATAGTACTAGATATAATAATAGTTTAACTATTTAATTCCAACACTTACCATTTTTTATATTCCCTCAATGTCAAGTAATCTTAAGATTGATACTGACTTACCAGTCGATTACTACGATCCATAACCTTAAGGATGGCTGAGTGAGTATTCCTAATGATTCCGTACATACTTGTATATGTAGATAGTAAATATTAATTGTTATTAATAATTAAATGTTATGTGAGGCTGGGTTATGTTTGTGTATAATACTGTTTATTAATAGTGAATTTACTTTAAAGTATGATAATATATTGTTTGCTGCGTAGTAAATTTGATAAGAATTGATCTATATACAATTTTGTTTAATCACTTAATAAAAGGACTTAATATTACCAAACTTGAATTAACTAAATCGAGATATGCATAATCATACACTGTATAACTAATTTTGACTGTCACATCACACAAAGGTAGCAAAAGGCCATATGGGAGTTACTTAGTTCTGATTATAGTGTTTTAGTACAGTGCACACGTATTATATGACCTTACACTGGCCCGCAGGAACAATAGGTGTTGAAGACACCAATCGCCTGGTTAAGAGTCAAGTCTAGAGGCCTCCATTTAAGGATAAGTTAGGGTTATGAGAACTGATTAACAATTATTCTTAGAACTGAGTTTTGACTAAAATGGAAAATGGATATACCATTGTGTTTTTTAATACAAAACACAGAGTTTCGTTGTTATATAAGTTCTAGTATGATATTTGGATTTAATTGGTGTTATGTACACTCCAACCCTAACTTCAAAGGACGTTAAATCTAAGTTGCATGCAATACTTGGTACCTACTTGTATTTGGATGGCATACTAATTGTCTATATATTCATTTGTTTGAAATTAATTATTGTATAACTTGTTTATTGTATAGTTGAAAGAAGATCTCATTAAGCTAAGCTAGTTAGCTTACACCTCCGTAGTTTACTTACATAAGAGGACTTGTTCGTGGATTCAGGTCATAGGATGCTCAAGGTTAGTAAATTATCAATGGGTTGAAGTGAGTGTAAGATTAGTGATAAGAGTGTATTTATACTATTGTAATTAGATCCCAAAACTTATTATGTGATATAATGCATTACCAATTTACAATCTAATGTATTACAAACTTATTATCTTTAAATATCTATATATGTGTTATTTATAATTTAATAGTCTCGTTGTCATAAACATGTAATGATATTACTTGAGCTTACCCAACTTTAGATTATTAGTTGTAGTATTAGTTGTAATAGTAGTCTTGTATATCACATAAAGAATTGTCGATTAAAAAGGGAAATCAATCTACAATCCTTTGTACGATATATGGTGCCAACCATGACTAGCCCTCTCAAGTTATAACAATATCAACTCTATGAATAGATGCAAATCAATGTTATGGGAGCAATAAATCATTGCAAAGTGCGATATAAAGGCATATTGAAATACGTGTTCCATGGTAGCAAAAATTAATACTAGCATATCATGCTTAGTTCATCAATGATCCGAAAGAAGCTTTATTGGAAGTAGTCAAATAAGCAAAGTCCACATTCAGTACATTTATATAACAATTGAAGAAACAACTTCTAGAAATTCTCAAAACCCCCTTAATTGTGTCCAAAAGACTTTTAGTCAAAGGGCAAAATGTAGAGGATCATTATGGTAATCAAGCTTTTAACCCAATTTAATGCCACGGATGACATCTTGAGCTAGTAACAGAGCTTGGAAAATCAGCCCACTTAGAGATGTTTTAGGGAGATCTGGCTTAGTTGTCTTAGAGCGGGGATCGCTAGGTTGAATATTCCACTCTCGACTTTGCTCAGTTATCTTACACTAGAAAAGTAGACTCAGAAACAGTTTTTTTAGGCTTGTTTAGGATTTATTTAGGCTTCATTTGGTCTCATTGGGCCTTTAGGAGGCTTAGTTGGTTTTTAAACTTCATAATAATAATAATAATGGGTTTTCTTTAGCTGACACAAGCCTTAAGTATACTTAAACCCATATCTAAGCCTATGAAGGTTAAATGAGAGAATAAGCTTCAATAAAAGAACTCAATCTCAGCTAGCCATCTTAAAACAATCCAATGTATTAGATTAATCTCTAAATTCTATAAACGGGAGGCATTTCTTCTCATTTGATAGATTCAAAATATTGGCAAGCTTAAAACAAATACCAGAGCTCTGCTAAAATCACTCTAAAGAGGATCAAACAAGCAATTCAATCAAGAATGATCCAAGAATACTAAGTTTGATTCACTATCACACTCATCTATTCAAGATACTAAGTTTGTTCGTTCTTCCTCTTACGCTTTTTCTTAACGACATCCTTTTATGTGTCATTAACTTAAGACGTCTCCTAGGTCAACCAGCACACCCGTTGCATATGATCGGCTTGCTATAACAATCCTACCACACAAAGCCATATCAATCAAAGTGAGTCACAACCCCACTTTTCAAAATGGGTTACAATCTTACATCTATTTTAGGCTAAAATCTAGTTACCTAAGGTTAGGGATCATGTACCAATGGAATTGTGCCACATGTTATTCTCTAATAGAAATTAACACCATTAATAAAAGAAGTTGTTTGGAAATGTATGAAAATGTTGAGGACTTAAATAAAAATAAATAAATAAAAGTTTAGGATTGAAATAAAAAAAAAAAACAATAAAACATTGAGAAGGAATTTATTTTCCCTAAAGAATGCTAGAAGATATGCACCCTTACCGTGTTCGCCAAAATTATGTACAACATTCACATGGTCAAAATAAAGCATAAATAATTATTAAATGTCCAAATTACACGGATGGCTAACATTGAAAAAACAAAGAAAAATAAATTATACTTTATTAGTGAAATGATGTGTATAGTGAGCATTATAAGAGGAGAAATTTTGTTATGTGAACGTCAATGGATTCAAAATAATTTATTTATGTACCATTCCATGTGAATATCAAATTGTACGCTTTCAAAAGTATTGATTATACTTAATCGTGTTATTAAAATTAATAAATTCAAAATTCACACAACTTTTTATCTTTACAGAGATATGATAAACCCAAAATTATGACATTTTGAAAAAAAATTAAAAGAAGCTAAACACTTCAAATGAGAGGAAATTTTTCTTACAATAGCATGTACGCACACATATGTAAGGGTAAATTGTAAATAAAACTTTCATATTTTCTTCATATGCACTTAATTCCCTTATATTTGCAATTAAACATTAGACTCCTGCATCTTCAAAAAAATGCTTATTGGTCCTCTACATGACTATTTTTTTTTGGGTTAAAAATAAAGAAAAATATGCTTAGTATTTCTTTAATTGTTTTATTTAAGGATGAAAAAGGTAAAATAGAATCTAAAAACACGTTCTTTAAAAATTTCTAGTCTAAATGCTTAATTTCAAAAATAAAGAACTTAAATACACATTAGGTAAATACAAAGGTCTGTACTTACAATTAACATACTTATAAAAAGAGTGAAACATGGGAGTTGTACTATGTTTTGCTATTTTGTATGACTTTTAAGGTGTTATATATTTTGATTTCACGTTCAATTGGTTCACTTGTATTACATCGTTAACGTTCGTCTAAAATCGCGTTAATGTGGACTCAACCTTGCATAGGTATAACAATATATTTCTAAATCGTCGCATTCCGATGGTCTCGAAGCGTGATAATCTACCGGGAGAATTTTTATATCCAAGAGTGAAAGAAGATGGTATAAAGCATCCAATAATTGTTTTCGTTTCAACTTCTTCAATGTTTTAGAAATCATCTCAATCGTGTTCGAATCAGCTTTAGGTTGCATAATATTTCCCACCTCCGGCGAAATCAAAATCCAAAAAACTATCCGCATTTCCCTGATAATCAACAATGTTCCCAAACAGTTCTGAATTTTGCCTATTCTTTCTTCCCCTTATATCACTTCTGCTATTTAATCAATTCAAAGAACATATCAATTTGTAGGATCCTCTGCAAAATAATTAAGAAATGATAGTTTTAGAAGTACTCAAAGAAAATATAATCCAATCAAGACACAGTAAAAAGATGAAACAACAAGTTTATCCTTGCTTATGGAAATTTATTAAAGGATGTCCTACTTTTTGAAAGAATAACCAGATGCATAATGGAAGAATTGTAGATGTACTATATATCGAAATTCCTTACTTTTCCGATCCATATGGATGTGTCATCAATCATCCGTAATGTTAAGGATTTCGCTTATAGTCTCTATGTGTTATATCAACATTTCAAGGAATTTTATTGAGACAATTTCACGGTTTATATCCCAATTTTATCATTTTTTAAAATTACACATCTAAAATTTCGATTTGTCTAATCATATACTTATTAAAGATTTAGTTATCAATATCTACACATCGATTAACTCCAATTCACGCTATTAATTCAGTTAGCGTGATCAACCGATGGGATGGCTATCAACAGCTTTAAGAGAGCTATGTGACCTTAAACTAGTGGCTACGGGCTACTCTCTACAAAACAATTGGTTGCATCTAACATAAAAAATATAGTTATGAAACTTATTAGTAACTGGAAGTCAATATCACCTAACCCTCTTAAAACCATAGGTGATCACCCGCATTAGTTGATTGTGCTTACTAAACTAATAGTATAAATTAGAGATAACTAAATTATAGATGGTGACAATTAAATTTTTAGTTAAGCGTATATTAAGTAAATTAAAACTTCAGGTATAAACTGTGACGTGGACTAAAATCTTTTTGTTTTATTCCTAAGTTTCTTAAATAAAAGTTAACAAATTTTATTAATATTATTTAAAAGATTCGCAACACATTAATTTAAGCTAACATAAAACTAAAAAAAAAAGGGGGAAGATAAGCAAATCTTCCCACCCCTTAAGAATATCATAAAGCATATTCCTATCGTTAGAGTTGGAGCCGAGGACCGGGATGAGAATGGTCTTATTATTCCACACTAATTCACAACGGATGTGCTCGGTTGCTCACTTATGGCCTATGCGGCGAATTAGTCAAGACCACATTCCCCCAAAATCACTCGGTTGATTTGACCTCGTTAATAATAATATCAATTGGTCTTCACATGATTAAATTAAAATAATAGACATGGTAATGAAGGGACAATAAAGACATGTTCTCTCTCCCGGGCCGCATCCGATGCGTAGTGTGAGCCAAGAAGCAAGCCAAATTCGTACGGTTTATTGATTTATAAATAGTGACTCAGGTAAGGTTAAAAAAAAAAAAAAAATTCTCTTCGTCCTGTAGTTAGTTAATAAAACCTAATATTTCATATTCAAGTTTTAAATAGTAGTTGTGAATATATATTGCAATCCCATACGAAAATCAGTCTTGTAAATTTAATTCGAGATTTTTTGCCAAAAAAGAATTTAATATGAGATTAATCAATTTTCTGATGATTTGGAGAAGTTGTGATGACTTCTCATTTATTTTCATTATTTTATTATTTTTGTTTTAATGGAATACTACTAAATATGGATAATAAAGTCAAAGAGAAAAATGAATACGGTGATAAGTAATAAAAATATCTATCGCAATTTCTTTTAGGGAAAAGGAAAAAAAAAATTTATAAAAATACGGTATCTAAGAATATTATCTCAAAAATACCGTACTTAAAATTGCCACTTAAAAAGAGAAGTTCAATTTGTACTGAAATCGCCTGAAGAAGCGATTTGAGTACAAATTTTATACACCCAATATTCGATTTCAGTACAAATTTTTTTAATATACCCACATTTTACATTTTTGTCTACCCCTTTACTTTCAATTTAGTCAAGCCTATATATAATTACAGTTAAAAACTGTATTACCTTAAATTTAGTAAAGCTCATGCAAGATTTTAGTTGAAAACGTATTCGGAACGTGATGTTTAATAGACAATTAATTTTTTTTAGTCAATCAATGAAATTATATCCGGTTATTTATTTGTGAGATATTCAATTATGTCCAAGTTCAGTATTACATAGATACACGTTTTGAATTGATATCAAAAACTGTAAATAACTTTAAATTATGAAGAAACGAAATCATGGAACGAAATGTAAGTAATTTATCGAAATAACTAAATAGTGTTTCAAAAATAAAGAAAGTAAATTAGAAGTAAAATATACAAAGCTAGTGATGTCAACGTCGGCATCAAGGCAATGGCCGAGCATCCTAAGGTTTTACGTTGTCTTGTAGTTGAACCATCTGAGTCGCATCCAGCTGTGTGATTTGTCCACCATCTTGGATATAAGCACCCAAGAACAATCCATGTATGAAGACTGCAGAAGGGTGCATCTACGTAACTCTCTCACCCATGTCATACTAAGTATCTCAAATCAACCTCCTCAATGGTGCCAAAGGGGTATGAAACTGACTAGTGGAGGCCTCTCCAATGATAAAAGTGTTACACATAGGATCGTCAGAGCTCTCCTTGAAGAATTGCCTGTGAAACTCAAATCCAAGTGGTCTAGGAGATCTTGGCGATAAGAAGTGTAAAGAAGAAGTATTGTCGCGAATCTCCACGTTAGGCTGTCTACGTCCTTGGCCCTTAAACGACTACATACTCTATGACCCCTACCTCTCCATAGCTCGTTTGGTAAAGAGTCATCTTTGTCGACATTTGGACCAAGCGGAGTTCGGTCACCTAGGTGGACCCCAATAATTCCCTAAATAAGGTCATCTACTCGATGCTACTAAGATAATATATCCTCATATGACATGTGCAGCACTCTATATATAAAGTCCACCTACATTCCAAATACAAAAGTTTAAGTTGCATATAAACTGGAAAATAAAAGTGTAAGTGAAAATACAACTATATGTACCATATACATCCAAGAAGCCCTAGATCAGTTGATATATCTGCGGATAACTTGTTGGTACCAAGAGACATAGTCAGGATGTACAGCAGGCGGTAGTCGAACTTAAGCTATTTGGTTTCGGCGATCCTCCCATTATGCTATCCAAGCTGTATGGTAGGTTACCCAATTTATATCTGTCTCACCCTTCAAGTCAATATCATGCAAGGCACATCTCATATCAGGGTAAACTGGGATCTCCTACATCTCGCTAAACTATTGAGCGATACTGTCAAGACAATACATCTTCATGATGTGGAAGCATATGAGTGGTACATGGGTTAGCCATGTGTTACTCCCATATCGACAATAAGCTTGCAATTTGGTTACATTATCGTAGTTGTATAAAATCCAAACAACCTAAATTGATGATTAATAATGAGGATGAAAAAAGTAACAATTGCTAAATGAATAAGGAGAATGGTTTCGATAAATACGTACTTACTCCTAACACCAGCGATTGAATGCATCTCTATACTATCCAACCACATATATGGGTAGCTCAGTCACGTCAAAGTCCACCCCCAATCAACTTATAAGTGGTCAACCATCGACAGCTGTCATAATCCAGCGACACAAGGGTACAATGTATGGGAAATGCTCCCATGCCTACACCTGTAAAATAACTAATGGACCAATAATCTCTCATACGTCAACCTAAGAAGCTAGACACAACTGGCGATATAGCCACACCAAGCAAGCTGTTCCCCCACGTGTAACTCTTAGTCATGGTGAGGCCCAATAGGAGAGGGAAGAAATTCAAGTATACAATATTATTAGACTTTTTTGAGAACAGCATACCCCCTATCAACTGCATGATATGTGCCCTCATGAAGTGCTACACTGTCTCATCATCCGCATCAAAAGGCAAATCAGTGAACTTATCTTTCAACTATAACAAATAGGCGATGATATATCTCGGCCTACCCAGTAGAAACTATCACTCCAGTAATTGCATCGCCATCGGCTGGTAAACCTATGAGTAAAGATATATCCTATAACATCGTCGTCGTCTCGCTAGTGTAGAAGTGAAACGTATATATCTCCTTCCTCCATCGCTCAGCTAGGATAGTAATCAAGTGCCAATTCAACTATATGAAGGGAACCTGACACACACCAATGAAGGCTAACTACTCCAAATATGAGATCATACGTGGGTGTATCAGGATCTCATGGCCATCTCGATGCCTAAATATCACCTAACGTCTATAGCACTTGAGCCAGTAGTTTTCCTATAACTAAGGAATAAGAAATATTATTACAATAAGTATAGGAAATTGAACAAATTACAAATATATTTTTCATTTACTATTCCTTACCTAATCACCCTATACTAGCTTAGATCTATGGGATAGTTGCAAGTGAAGTAAGGACTTATCCACCGATCCTAGATCCATCTGCTCCTGCAAGTACAAAAGAGGAAAGAAAATCTATAAGCTTGCTAAAAAACTCATGTGATAAAAATAAAAAGTTAGAAAAAATAACTATTTCTTAAATACACTACCATATATATAATCAATCAATATTATCACAGGTTTTTTTACATTCAATAAGTGAACTACCGATGGATCCACTTAACGTTGGTTGTCTTCCTCGCTACAGATATCTTCTCCTATTATGTCTATCCCTACTGCATAGTCTATAGGTATAAGTTAATGGTCCATCTCGAATGTCCATCTCATTTTAAAATCGTTTCTCCTATGGCCTGTTTAGATTCCTAACTTTGCTTGATGTTGTAATAGGATGCCACACAAGAATGTCAAGATACGACCGACTAGACTTATCGGCATAAGACATGAAGGAACATACATATACACCTAGCTAATTTTGCACTGTGTACCAATACCCAATTTGTGCAACACAATCTATGCTCATTTTTCCCATAACAACTATAGTATATGAGTACGGAATTTTATATGTTTGCCACTTGTTGCAAGTATACCGTACGGTCCTAGGGGCTATTATGTGGTTGTTCTCTCCTTTTTGCCCATGTTTCATTAGTCTTGGTACTGTTATGACTTCAAATATCTGCTCATTGTAGTAAAAAATCACGACCCAATGACTATTGGCCACTTGGTGCCACCTATTAAACTTTCTTTCCGTAAATTTGGTCAACACTTTACTAATGCCCATTTGCTCTACTAACTCAATTCTATGTTTATTGAACTAGTCGTTGCAATTATAGAAAGTTTTCTTAAGTAGTACCACGACAGACAAGTTTCTAGCATCATGCAAAGCACTGTTATAACTTTTTGCAATGTTAGTTGTCCCAAGACAAACCAAGCTTCGTCATCATACGTTAAGGTCCACATTTTAGGATGTAGGCCTCTAAAGTAAGCTTTAGTATGAGGGCTCATAGTCTTAGCCTCGTCATAATAAGCACAAAACTTTTGAGGTTGCAAATGGTAAGCGGCCTTCTTTATCATCACTTTGCAATCTTTGTTCTTAGCTCGAGTGTTGAAGTTATTGGCAACGTGTCGAATATACCACCGCTAAGGCTAACCCCTTGGCCATAGTGCATTCTCGCCCTATACAACAGATTGGATACCAACATGATGATCCAAAATCAAACATATATTGGCATGATCTCTTATAACGTATGTAAGCACACACATTATGAACCAACTCCAGCTATCGAAACTATCTTCATCAACTAGGGCGAAACCAAGTGGGATTATGTGATTTTGACCATCAACTCCTATCACAATCAACAGTTTATGCTTATACTTTTCATACAAGAATGTTCCATCAATCCTAACTATAGGCCTGCAATGTATAAACACCTCAATACACGGTCCGAATGCTTAAAAGACTCTATCGAAAAACACATGCCTGATAGTATCATTGTCTCACCATCTCCATTCCACTACAGTACCAGGATTAACCTCTCGGATCGCACTTAGTAAATATGGGAACACCGCATACAATTCTTCCCACTTACCATAGACCTATTCCATCGCTTTGCGCTTCACTTCCCTAATTCTCTTGATATGGACAGTATAACTATATTGCTTACAAATAGTCACCTACGAGTGTTTTATCTTAATGCTTGGTGACTCTTGAACATCCTTAATCAGAAAGTAGGATAGCATGTTTGAGTCCAATTTTGAGTAGTCCTGGGTAATCGTGGGATTAACACACATATATGGACCTACAAACCTAATTATAACAAAGCATCCCACATGTTGCTTCTTACAAGCTCAGAGTCTCCACCTACTGCCCTTTTCCTAATCAATGCATTTGATAAACCATAACGTTAGTTTAGACTCCTTCATGATGAAGTCATAGTGGTTCATAACATGATGCAGCCTCACATCTGTCCATAGATATTTTTTATTCTCAAATCCTATGCCTACCTTCAATTCATCACTAAAGCTCCATTCACTATAACTTATATTATCATCAACCAACAGTCCATCCCCCATACTTGACATGTAGAAAGGCAGAGGTTCCGACATCTCGACCCCATCCACAGATATTGATAACTCATACTTCTAATCATTCCGTCCACATTACCCTTATGTTGCTTCCACTTCCTGTAACCAACATTCACTAGGGCTAACATCCGTATTACAATCTGTATCAATGAAATCTTCATTAATGTTGATAAATGCCAGTTCATTCTCCACATCAGTATCTCTATTTGACTCGCTGATGATTAAGACATTAGGTTCACCAGACATGTGACTAGTGTTCGGTACTCTCCTCGGTGGGACCGCTCGGGATTTAAACACCCCAATTTCAACTTGTAGTCCAATATCATTGCTGTGCCATCCAACATCGTCCTCAACTGCTATAGGGGCTATCAGTGATGGGCTCACTTCATGAATTTCAATATATATTTTTGCAAAACCATTAACTCTACCATTTCCTACTAAGGAAGCCATCAACTATTGTATATCGTAATCATCGCTAATGGGGATGGCATAGAACATATCCTTAGTCCCTCCTATGAGCGAGCATCTATGAATTAGCTCAATTTGGTATGTTGACATGTCAACTCGAAGTCGATTACATGTTATTCTAACTACTTAGTCATATGTGGCCCCAAATGGAACTTCAACTACAGTTATCGAGCGCCTATGATACCATACCTTATCCATTGTACACATATTTACCACATCAGCTACATAAATTTCAATATGCGTATGTACAACTACTACCTTATGCTAACAGACACTAATTTATTTTCATAGTTAATATTATAAAAGCTAATGAGTCTTATTGCATAAAATATTTGTAAATAATAATATTTATATTATTTGTTATACTAATTTCTTTTTCAAAACTAATATTATGAAAGCTAATGGGTATAATTTACAACTAATTTCTTAGTAACATCATTCTATATGCATTATAATTTACAATAATTAGTATAATTTTTTTTAAATAACATATCACATACTTAATATGAATCAAAACAATTATAAAATTATCAGTATATAACAATGTATTATCATATATCGAGTCATAACACTATTTCTTCGAAAAACATATACTTAAAAAGAATCAAAACGAGTAAAAATCATATATTTTTGCAGTAAAGTTTAAAATAACATATAACATACAAACGTACACACTTATCACATAATTTATAAACGTATACACTTATCTCATAATTTATCAGTATCTAACAATATACCATTATGCATTAAGTCATAATACTATTTCTTCATAAAACATATATTTAAAACGAATCAAAACAAATAAAAATTATACATTTTTTTCTATTTTGATGTCTAGAGAGAGAAAGTAATGATAACGCACCAGTTGTATCTCCGTTTCCAAAAACTTCCCACGATATCAACCTATACTATGCAACTACGCTGATTCTATGCAATTACGCCGATTCTATGATTGATTCGTAAAAAATGAACCTAAATTGCTAATTTGGTAAAGGGCTTTCTCGAATAGTTGAAGAAAGAGAGAGAGAAAGAGTATTGAAGAAATTGGGCATGTAGAATGGGGAAGAAGAAGGAGCGAGGGATTTATATGCGAATCAATTTCAAATACTGTATTTTTAGGATAATTTTTCCAAATGCTGCATTTTCATAATTTTTTTTTTTTTTACATTTCTTTTCCTTTTCCTAGTTTCTTTCATGTGATAATAATATTAAAATATATCAATATTACCACATGATAATGTTTGGTGCATTTTTTGATCACTATCTATTGTTAACTTAATTGATTTTCTTTAGGCCAAATAAAATTAATTGATCATAATATAAATAATACCATGTTATTGTATCTCAAAATTTTTGAAACTATAAATATGATTGCAATATACAAAGAAGTGAATATTTAAACATGGAAAATACTAATGGGTACACAAAACAGCACATACATGTAATGCAAAATAAACAAGTTGTTATCTTGTGTTTAAGCCAACAAACAATAAAAGAGTGCTTACAACCCCACCATTATCTTTTACACATATAAGTAAATAGGGGTCATAAATAATATTTATTTCAGAGGACACCTAATGGAAGATATAGTGTAATATAAGTCTTTTAAATTATTACTATACACTACGGTGAATATCATATGACCAATACCCAGGAATTAGAAATCATAAAACCCTAAATCTTGCTGCATCATTCCATATATAAGTTCACTATAAAATCTCCATATATAATCACCAGTTGTCTCATGTATAAAGGACAGGCTGGAAAAGCACAATGAGAACGACAATGTTTTTAAAAGCTGGGTACGCAGCTTAAAAGATAAAACACATGCACAGTCAACACTGCCGACTATTGAAATCACACGCTTGAGTCCCATTAATGATCTCCATATTAAGCATGCCCAATTGCATTGAGTATTAAGGCATCGCAGATCAGGATGAAGACGAAGACACGTTCGCACAGAATGAACAAATATCCTAATGTGAAACTGCGAGGAAGGAGGGACGCACGCTGCTCTTGGGCCACTAAACGCTTTCACATGTGAGATAAAAGTAAAATACAATGCACGTGCAAGAATATCAAACTCCAATAAGCAATTTCCAGCACCGTACAATAATACTATTATCGAAACTGGACTGTAGAGACAAGCACAAATACGATACAATAAATATAAATGTAATGATGATACAAATAAATAAAATTATGATATAAATAAGAAAAAGTGTATACTTACTAACTCCTATTTAGTCATTTCTCTAGTAGACTTCTAAACTTTTATTTTTTATAATCGAGTCTTTAATGCTCGTAAAACTTTGTAAATGAGTCATTTTCTTAACAACGTTATTGTTATTATTATTTTTTAAGAAATGACACTTAGATCCCTCTAGTTGTTTCATAAAATTAATTTACTTAAGAAATATGGTTGTTTAAATATTAAATAAGTAAATTAATAAAAAATTAAAAAATTAGATACTAATATTGAAATATGACTATAGAGATAAATATGAATACAATACAACAAGATAAATATGAATACGATACAACAAGATAAATGTAATCACAATATGAATAAATACAATTATAATATAAATAAGGAAAAAGTATACATTTAGTTCCTAAGGGTTAGTCGTTTTTCTTATTTAGGTATAAACCTTTTATTTTTTAAAATCAAGTCCTTAACACCATTAATTTGCTTATGAAGAAATGACATGCAATAGCCTCTACTTGGTTCGTAAAATTAATTCAATTAAAAAGTATAATTATTTAAATATAAAATAAGTAAATTAATAGAATATAAAAAGAATACTCGAAACAGTAAAAAAAAAAAATCTAAATTAAAAAGAATGTTCTAACAATCTTAGAGATAACATAACCACCCAAAAAAGGTTGCTAGCCACTCCAACCTTTAGGGTGGCCAAAACAGCATAGTTTCATAAGGTCGATCGCTTGATCTACCCACGATCATGGGTAGCTGCCAAACCACTATTAGGCGTCGCTTTACTCCCCT
Organism: Lumnitzera littorea; assembly: GCA_024138015.1. Taxonomy (NCBI): domain Eukaryota; kingdom Viridiplantae; phylum Streptophyta; class Magnoliopsida; order Myrtales; family Combretaceae; genus Lumnitzera; species Lumnitzera littorea. The sequence goes on along the minus strand of JAMXBB010000005.1, from coordinate 102,580,921 downwards.
AAGGTGGTAAGTGGACACAATGATTGTCAAATTTTTTCAAAAAGGAAAATCCTTATGAAACTCGATTACATTACAATTGGGCTACAAGACATGGTTAGATTTGCATGGATTTTCCCTTTAAAAATCTGGCAATCATTAGTTGCTACCTATCACCTTAAGGGTTAACAATCATTTATGACTGTAGTTGGATCAAACAATCTACTTTTTTAAATGAGTTATGATCCACCTTATCAAAAAGACCGTTCTAAACCCTCAAGGATAGAGAGGGGTTAGAATATAATTTTCTTAATTTATTGGATTTTTAATTTTATTAATTTTTCAATATTTTATTATATTCATGTCTGTCCCTAACAGAAAAAGTTATGGTGTTAAAAAGAGACTCGTTTGTAAACTTTGTAAAAATTGAGGATTCGATTGCAAAAAGTAAAATGTTTAGGACCCATTGCAAAAACAGTCAAACTTTAAAGACTAACATTGCGTTTTTTCCATATAAGCAAATGATCTCTATTTAGTTCAACTGATACAAATTCATCGAGAAATAAAACACAAACACGATAAACCAACACCGATTATCACTCCTATTGGAAGCAACATTTGCAACATGAATATGAAGATATTAAACTTAATAATTTAGCCATCATTTAGAATATATAATATGCTCTTGAGATTTTTATTTTAACATCGAAATATATCATCTCTGTTATTTGTAATTACTTCTAAAATAATATTTCATGATAATCTTAAACATTGAATTACCTCTTATAACCATTTAGAGTTCATTTAAACACTAGGATAAAAAATGAGGATTATTACTCTAATCGTTGCATTACATGTAAAGGTGAGAAGATAATTCTAAAGTACCATGTACCATGTACTATGTACCATGTGATACTTTACTAAATCGAGTTGAAATTGGGGAAGCATTAAAAGTGACATAATAGGTTTCAAGTGTAATTTTTGAGAACCCGTTGCTACAGTGTAGAGTAAGAGTAATGTCTCAATACCATACACCCACTCTAGAACTTGAATTATAAGGCACACAAGGTATAAGTTTTAAAATACTTTATATCCATGATGTAAAAATCATTAAATAATAATTAATGTGATATAATGTTACATTTCTATCTTATAAGTTCTATTGAAAAAATATATATAGGCTATAGCTTAAATTCATCGTCCATAAGAAACCCAAAAAGTTTTTACTTTATTTCTTCTACCTTTTTCTTATCTCATTTTTTCTTACTAACCTTATCTTTATTATTATGTTTTTCATCCAATGTTGTATTTGTAAACTTACTTTAATGGGTTTAGTTCATATATTTTAAATAAGTGGATTAAACTTTCTAATGGTAAGGTTTGAACAAGTGGATAGTATACCTTCTTTGTAGCCTTTGTTTTATAATATCACATTTGTCGAACTTGTTATATGATATTGATTATCTATGCTTCTTACTTTATTTTTTTCCTTAATAAATTATAAGTATATACTGATTTTTATATTTTTCTCGATATGTAAGCTGATTCATTGACTTTTGATACACAAAGTAGAAGTATTAATTCAAGCGTTTACATAATTATGAAGCAATGCCAAAAAATATAAAATTATTGAGAATAATTGTTTTACGTGAGACGAAAAATGATGAAGATCAGACTTCCACTATATGGAAACAAATTAGAATTAAATCATATCATAGTCAACTAGACTTTCTTTTCTATTTTATAATTATATTATATGTTTTAGGAAGGGGCCAATCCATCATCCTTCCTGATTTTAGGGAAATAGTAATTATTTCAGAGGGTTAGATTTAATTATTTAAAATATAAAATAAAGTTTGAGAACGCTAGGTTTCTTTTTGTTAAGGCCATGATAAAGATATAATTAACCAAAAAGAAAAAAAGCATAAGCAAAGATAAAGATGAGAATAATGTTTATGTTAAAAAATTTCAATTTATTTCCAAATGAATTAAGATTATTGCATAAATATCATTTCTCCATACTCAAATTACTTGAGGAAGCCACTATTCCTCCTATCTTATTCTTCAATTTAGCTATCATATACTCTGGCATTCATTAAGAATCATACAAGGATAGATTAATTGTCACTTTTTGCCTAAATATATTAACAGTCGTAACAAAAATTCTAAAAACTCTTAGTTAAGATTGTACATCTTAAGACTATTATAAGACTGATATATAAAACTTATTATACAAAATCTTTATCCAGCGTCCATTTCTACAGCCATTTATTTTGTTTCCTAGTGTTGATATTTTTCGTCAGTATGATTTGATGCCACCACTTCCAGAAGGAAGGAAATCTTAACTCGTTAGCTGGCATCGCCACGCGCCAGAAGACCCTTCTACATGCTATTATTTTTATGCAAAAAAAAAACAACCCCCAAATTGGAGCACTACTTGCAACCATTGACCAAAACCTGCCAACAATGTCCGATGGTCCCACCCAAGCATTAAATCCCAAAAGTCCAATTATACAAGTTGAAAACAAGGTGTACACGACATCATTGAGAGAGACAAAACCACCCAAACAAGAAGTTAAATTAATCACCATTAATAATATAATAATCTTCAAGTCCAGCTCTTTGAATCTCTCTCTCATATTCTTTTTTCTCCCATTCATTCCCTTTGAATAATTCCATTACTTTATAATTCTTTCTGCGTTTCTAGATATGAAGATATCTTTACATGTTAAAGGGATATAGTTGAATTGAATGCTTAAAGAAAGCAATTCTTATAAATGTACCCTTTAAATTTTGGTAATATACTACTAGAGTACCTAAACTCTTAAACAATTGTTGGTTAAAAAAAAAAAAAAGAACCTCAAAATTACTCTCCTAAATTTCAAAAATGTACATATATATACATAATCTATGTCACTAAAATCTCAAAATCATCCCCAAAATAGTCGAAATCAGTTTTTCAACAATAGTTTGGAATATATTTATATATTTTCAAAAGTTATGAAAAGACGATAGAACTCGCTAACCCATCAATAGTTTCGGCTATAATTGAAAGAAAAAGATGCAAATACTTCCCTAAACCTTGACTTAAATATAAAATTAATCTCCTAAACTTTTAAAGTAATCTTTAAGACCTTTTAAATATATTAGTAAATAAATTCTATAAGTTAAAAATAACTTTTTAAATTTTGATTTTGATGTACAAATACATGTAAACTTCTTAAATTGTGCTTTAAGATTTTCTTAACTTTTATAATAATACGACTTTTTTTAATTAAAATAGAAAATATTCTTTATGTTACCATTTTACTAAAGTTTATGGAGTTTTAAATACACTTTAACAGTTCAATAGGTTAATTCTTATCAAATTCAAAGTTTATAAGGTTATTTATAATTTTTCTTAAATATATAAATAGAAATATAAAAATACGCATTCGTTAATGTGTCAGTAATAAGAAAAGTAGGGCGTCGTGACCGTGGGATGTTAATTAGAGACGCAACTAGGCTCTGGTTGTGGGTCCAAATTTGTCGTACTATTTTATCTATATAAGAAGAAAGTTAAAAGAGCTTCCCATGCAAAAATATCTGAGTCGATTTTAATTTCCGTTTAATCGTTAAGATTTTATTTTCCCATTCCGCTCTTTCCTATCTTTCCATTTTAGATTTCGTCTAATCTATCTTTCCTTCTTTACCCACATCATCACTGCCATAGCCGAATTTAAAACCCCTCCATTGACTCAAGGAGTAATCAAACAACACGACACACACAACATCGTATTCTTATTCTGTGTCGTGTTTCTCTAGCAATTTGCATGGTGAGTTTAGTATCGTGTATTTATCAACCCAACACACTTTTGATGTGATTCTTTCTTGTTTCTGCTTCTTAATGTGGAAACATGTGGGTTGTTGTCTAATTATTATTTGATACTTGTTTTCAGGCTACTGAAATTGAAGACAACATCAACTATGAAGAGGTGAGCACATTTAGGAGAAAATATTAGCTTTTTACCTCATTCTATAGTATAGAAAATTCAAAAAAGAAATGTTTTAATCGATTCTGAATGTGTTAGCAGTATTTTCAATCGTTAATCTTGTTTAATTTTCAGGAATACATATTGAATTCTCGAGGATTGAAGCTATTTACGTGTAGATGGATTCCGGGTGATAGCGACCCGAAAGCTTTGATCTTCATATGCCATGGTTATGCCATGGAGTGTAGCATCACAATGAACAGTTAGTTTTCCGAATTCTCTGTTTTCTTCAGTCCTTAATCATGTTAATAAATATCCTGCATGAGTTCCTTGTCATTGACATGTTGAGAATTTGATTAGGTACTGCAATTAGACTTGCGAAAGCCGGGTTTGCAGTTTACGGGATTGATTATGAAGGCCATGGGAAATCAGCGGGTTTGCAGGGGTTCGTTAATAGCTTTGATGATGTTGTTGATGACTGTTCCAATCACTATACAAGTATTTGTGGTATGTTTTTGTTCTTCTTCATTTATTTCTTCCACATTAGATGAACCTTGTTCTAAGAATCTATTTCAAGACCATCTATGATTTCTTTTCAAATTATTATAAGTTCAACACGACTTCAGAGTGGTACTGATACGAAGCGTTCATCTTCTTCATTCCTAACAATATCTTTTATGGTAATGGGAAAAGGACAGGGACACGTTCCATCCCAGCAGGAATAGCGTTTACGCTAGCATTTCCAGTACTTGTGGAAATTTTAATTTGATATAATTCAGCACTCATTTTGAATTTTCAATTTTTGTGCAGAGAAGAAAGAGAACAAAGGGAAGTTGAGATATTTGCTAGGAGAGTCCCTGGGGGGAGCAATTGCTCTTCTATTACACAGGAAAAAGCCAGAATACTGGGATGGCGCCGTTTTGGTTGCACCTATGGTTAAGGTGTGTACCACTTTCTTGGAATTTTCTTCTCTTAACTTATTTGTTGGCTTTTGTCCTATCATGATCATCACATGGCCTCCACTTATATAAAAAGGCATGTGAATGGTACTATATTATATTTTAATAGGGTCCATCTGGACCAAGTTTAACCAGAAAAAAATCCCTAAAAGGTCATATACTTTTAAAGTCCCGTTGTTGTGGGGGTGGGGGGGTTACTTACTAAGGAAATTAAAAAAATAAAAAAATAAAAACTTTTTATATTTTCTAATATTGATTACATACTGAATATGAAAGCAAATCTTTAAGATTAACATTTTTCTTTATCTTCATCATAGTTTGGTCACTTTTATTAATGAGATGTAGGGTCATATAAATTTATTGCCCTTCAAAAGCCAATTAAATAAAATAAGAAAACAAAAATTTTGTTGGATCGTCTTTGTGAGGCGGCTTGAAAGGTGTTGTTTTTTGACTGTTAGATAGTCCCTTTCTTTTCACTTTGAATTGGCTTGTTTTGAATTAATGTGAACGAGGGATAGCAATGTTTCATCACATTAGGTGAAGTCTGACTTAGACAATAATATATATTCTTTCACATGCTTGTCACATGAAAAATACTTCGTAATGGTTAGTATTATCTTGAACAACTGTGTTCGTGTGGAAGATTATATAAAGATAATGGATAAGGACCCAGATTGAACTTTTCTTCTATGGGTCGGTGAGATTCCAATTGAGGCTACAGTAAACTATGTTTGACCCAAACAAAAAAAAGTGGGCATACAAGAAATGGTCTCATTCTAGAGGAAGTTTTATGATGGCTCCACGAGATTTTGGACCGCAATTATTCAGAGTTGAGCAAAAATTACATGATCCAAAGTTTGGATTCCAGACCATCTCGCTTTCACTAATTTTTTGATAAGCAGGATAACAGGGTGCATATATAGGAAGAAAGTTCTTCACATATGTGCACGTGAATAGTTTGAAAAATCTGTTGCGATTCTTTTCCCCTAAAAGATGCAGGAAATGAGTTTGTGATAATGTTTTTTGTTGTTGGTTAGATTGCAGATGACGTGAAACCACCTCAGGCGGTGATCACAATCCTAACCAAACTGTGCAGTATCATTCCTACTTGGAAGATAATACCAACCAAAGACGTTATTGACCTTGCCTTCAAACGGCCTGAGGTTAGAGAGCAGGTAAATTTTTATTAATTGATAGTAAATTTAGTTGACATACAAATTGATTGCAGATATGGGGATCGTTTTTAAATATGCACTGTAATTTTTTGGAGTAGATCATGAGGCTTGAGTTATTAATTATGATTTGATAGTAAATTTAGCTCCGTCGTCATAAAGTTTTTGGATCAGCAGATTGTGGTCTAAAATGTTAAAAACTTATAATCAACACGCGTGGCACCTTTGCTACAGATACGATTGAATCCATATTGCTACAAAGGACGCCCACGACTGAAAACCGGCTTTGAATGCTTGAGGATTAGCATGGAATTAGAGAAAAGATTAGAAGAGGTTTGTTTCATCCTCTTCTGTAATTGTCTCAAACGCTAATTTTATCGTGAAATTTTCTGAATACGCTCGGTCGAGTTCAATATGAGAGAACGAGATGACTATTGAACTATCATTTTTCTTTATGGATTGACAGGTTAAATTGCCATTTATGGTTCTACATGGTGAAGAAGATAGAGTGACGGATAAATCGGTGAGCAAGCTCCTCCATGAGGTATCATCGAGCACAGACAAAGCATTAAAGTTATATCCAGGAATGTGGCATGGTTTGCTCTATGGAGAGACAGCTGATAATATTGATATTGTGTTCAATGATATCATCAACTGGTTGAACGAGAAAACTGCTATTGGAAACTCGAGATTGGAGAGAGAGCAAAAGAAGGAAGAAGAAGATAGTTTGAAGGCTAAGTGAGATTCCAAAACAGAATATTGCTGCAAAAGAGTTCTGCTTTGCTTTTATGAAGGAATCCCTGAGCTTCTATGGGCAATTTCAACAGCTGAAGGAAACCGTGGTGAATGGGTGTTTTAGGATGGAAGTCCATATCAATGATCAATAAATTTATGAATGAGCTTGCAGGGAAAATAATAGGAGTGGGAACAATCGAATCGTAGGCTTGTAATTTCCAATCTGTTTCTTAATAGCTATTCTCATATTTCGGTTAGCAGATATATATATGCTCCTCTTTCTAACACATCCACAGGAGCATCCGTTTTATCGAAAGACATTTTCGACGCACTTCTAAGACTGTTTTGCAAAACATGCCAAACGTGACATTCCCCACTGCGCAAAGCTCAGTGTTAAAAGACCAAAAGAGGATTTAACATCAGGCATTTGAACCAATCTCATCATACTTTTTCATTGAGATGCTTGACATTTCATGCTTATCCAGTCTCTAACATTGGCAAAATAATCCAGAGCAATAAACCAGGGCATAAGCCAAACTGGGAACTATCCCAAAAAGTCACACCAATTCAGACATACCATTATACACTCCTCATGATCAGAATGAGTTCAGCTACCAAGCTAACAGATGCCAAACTTAAATTGCTGAGTTGTTAACATGTTCCAAAACACTAGTAATATGCAAAATCGGATTCTGAACCACAAAGGTTGCCAACGACACAATGGCACACCTCTGACCGAAACTTCACCATGTTTGGTTCAGTATAAATGCAAGCTTCAGTTATATTTACGACTAAATCGAGACAATCAAGGTTGTTTGTTAGCTCACATTGGACATACAAGGAGAGAAAACCTTCAGATTCTAGGCTAGTTTCATCGTATAAATAAATTGGGAGAGAAATAAAAGGAAAGTACTTCAGGTGCCTAATATTTGTACATAAACAGGAGGGGGAGGCAGAGGAAATGAGGCAGGACTAGTAAAATAATCAAAGTTAAATTTGGAATTACTGGTGAGATAAGGTGCAACAGCATGGTAAGAATTGCTAATGGCTTCTTCAGAAGATTTCTAACATTGTCGTGCTTATAGCTTCCTTCTTGGCCGGAGAACTTCCTTGCATTGCCCATATCCAGGACTGAATCCAACTCTCACCAGCTGACATTAATATAAAATGCAACCACGTAGCAAGTGTGAATCCCATGATAGAGGGAGTGCCACGACTCGTTTTGCTAATAAACTATCTACTGTATGTATAATTTCGAAAGCTTTTGTTATTTGTATTTTTTTTATTAGCAATGCAAAATTGATTTACAGGCTGAAGAGTGAAATCAAACTATTGTTTCGTATGACATGTACATGTCAATGACCATCGAGCACCATAAGACTAAAAAGATGTAAAACTTAATGTGATACATGCAAGTCATCCGGTCATGTAATTCGGGAAGAAAATTTTCGGTGCAGCCATCATAACTCTTAGCAATATCCTTTCATTATTTATCACTTTTAATTTTCATCACTCACACATTTTCATTATTTATATATTTTCGTCATCAAGAACTTTTTTCCAACCATATATTTAAGAAACATGTCCTTTCGCTAGAAAATGGTAAGAGTTATAAACGATACACAACTTAATATGATTCAGCATAGCTCCATATATTTTTAAAGAGTTAGTAACTCTTGTAATTGACATTGCATTTCATATGTAAATATAAGAAGAAATGGTTATTAAAAAAAAAACCATGGTTTTAATTAAATGGTGGTAATTATATTATATTTCAAACAATTAATGTACATTTAATATATTAATTGTAATAATATTTTAAATAGATCTATTATCTTTTATAAAGATGAATATATATTAAATTAAATTTCGCACATGGCAAGAGCTATAACTAATAATAATATCATAACCCCAAGGAAGAGATTCTAATAAGGGTTATTCTAAGATATTGGCACCAAATCCCAATAGGTTTTAGCTAAGTAATGAGAAACCTTTCTATTGTTTTATAAATCCAATTTTCATTTCATCTAAAAAAAGCCTCAATTGGACTATCCATTAACTTGTACTTGCAAAAGTTATAAATGGATTAGTTTTAAAACGTGAAGAGTAAATAATCCCCCTTTTCCACTCTACTAGCTAGGTGCCTCATGTCTCCGCCAATAAAAATGGAACTTTTGAAAACCATAAAGAAACGAAAGATTATAAAAACATTGCGTATGCTTCAATACTTTTATAAACTCATAACTTGCGTTTTGTCTTTTAATAAACACATGATTTGATTTATCACTATTTATTAATGTTGTCAAAGAGCACGTGTCAACTTTTGATTAGTCCATAATCATCAATTTAATAAAATAATGTTATTAAATATATTTAATCAAATATTTTAATAGAAATAATTTAATAAAAATTGCAGAAAAAAAAAACTTTAAATGAAAAGGGAAAGAGATGGGGAAAAAAAAAAAAAAACTCTTACAATTGGATTCAACACGTGGAAAAATGACTCATGGGGAGGGAAGAAAGTTCCACATGGAGTTTTTGCATTTCTTCTGCGCGGAATGTGTCATAGCAGAGAGCTCTTGTTCAACTGATGTAATGTCGAAATAGATTCCTCCGAAGATTGCCTTTTTTGTTTGGCGTATCCTACAAGAGGCCACATATCCATATGAAAGCAATTTATCTAGCAGCTGTGTGTCATTTATGTTGGTCGTCCCATGAATCATGGAAACCATTCAGAATTTGCATGATGAATAAGAGCAATAGTTGAGAATGGACATATGCTGGGAGCTTCAGTCTTTGGTTTATTCTGCAAATTCTATGCATGCAACATTGTTATGGAATGCATTGTTAGAGAGAAATAGGAGTAAACATAGCAATATGAAGACTTTGAATAGCAAGAACATGTATTCCCATTTCTGCAATTTCTATGTTGCGAAATATCTTGTTATTATGAACAATAAAAATCTAACACATGTATTAAAAAAAAAAGAGAAGAAGAAGAAGAATGACCATGAGATTATAAAAGTATCAAAACACAAATTAAAAGAAAAGAAAAATAATGCTAATAACAATTTTTCTTTTTCCCCCCCTGTGTAGTGTTAAGACACGGACCGGCAAACCCCAGTTACGTCAGCCAAGCTATAAGGCGCATGCAGCTGTGAAGTCCAGTTATTGCTCTGTACATATAGCCCCAAGTATCGACATCGATCATATGTGAACTCTTGTTATAGCCTGGGCTCTAATTAATGCACCAAATCTCTGATAAAAATAGATTTTTCGGTAATCAAATCTAATGATCCATTACATATAGTGGATATATAGATACTCAAAACGTAAGCAATATCAGAACTGTACAGCAGTTCAGGAAAGCACCTTCAGGCTGACCTTTTTGCCATCTCAAATAATTTTATTTCTAGCTTATTCCAGTTTCTTCAATATTTCTACTGGTATTCTGTCCAATTCATCAGCAATTTTATTCTGTAGATCCACAGGCAACAAAGGAAACTGCTCAAATAGATCACCATCAATCATACCCTACAAAAAATTAGAACAAAATTTCAACAGTTGTACATTGATAAGAATTGCAATAAGGTAAGGAAAACCAGCACATTACATTAGTGCTCCAAGTAAGTAATTGATCTTGCAACATAATAGTTAGGGCAAGCCCAAATATGACAAAGATCAATTTTTCCTAGGACATATGGATTGTCGTGAGAGTTGACCCAACTGATAAATTCACCTAATCACTGTAACAACAGCTTATGCTGTTAGAGCACAACACCTACATGTAGTTCAGTCAAGTTTAGGCAAATCCATGTGCACTAACTGCATACCTATCCTCCAGCATAGTGAAAGCCACTAATCGGGATAATTTGAAGATAACAGGATCTCAATGAAGCCAATTAGACATGGTGCCTTAGAAAGAAATCCACACTCCTTTACCAAAGGAAGTAAAATGCTTACCTTCACTGGAAAATAAGCAGATCTATAAGCCATGCGATCCTGCCACACAATGGTGGGAAAACTCCCGTCTCAAATGCATCTCCAAATGTGAAAAGAATTCCACATCATCGCGAGAAGTAAATGGGAGTAAGGCCCCCATGTTCCCCATCACTGTTCCATAGATTACAGAATCTCCACCAACCAGAATGAGTGATGCCTTCTGCAAGCATGTTACTACATCACCCACATGGAACTGCACTATCTCCTCAACCTTGTTAGGTGCTCCATTCAATTTTTCCTGCTCCCACTTTATCTTTCCACCAGTTGGCTCCTCTTCGATCTCATTGGAGACATCCTATGGTAATCTCACAAAATATATATTTCCAAATCTGTCTGCATCAGCCATCGTGTCAAAGTCTATATGGTGTGATGCTGAAAGACATCTTGGGAAACAATCATCAGCAAATATATACAACTGATTCTCATCTCTTCGATACTTGAAATAATGAAATGACTGCAAAGACCAAAACCTTCAATTTCAGTACAATGCAAAAATACGTCTTCTTAAATAGTCACATGCAAAACACATGTACAGAAGCACAAGATCTTCCACTTAACAACTTTATGCCATATATTTATGGCTTTTCTTGGGCACAGGAGATGAAGGGAAGGCACATTGGGGCAATTGCAATTTCCTTCATTAGTCTGATGAGTGAACACGGGCAGTCAAGTGGAATCACCACTCAACTTATTGCATCAGTCTAACATAAAACATCATCAATTTCAAAGGACATGTCACCAGTGAAACGGAAGAGTCAACATATCCAATCCCAACATATCATCTTTTACACAGAGTGTAACTTACCAAAAAGTTTATGTTACAACGGAAAAACATTTACCAAATGTAATTACCCCCAAAATTCCATGTTACAAACGGGTCAGCATAAAGTCTTATATCAATCATGTGAAGCTAACTAACTGAGATGGTTTGCAATGAACCATCTGCTTTGACACCATATAAATGAAAAGTTTATAATAATATACAACAATGGATAGCGATAGCACTTTTTTTGTGTCAGCCAAATAGATAGCACTCAATAATTTCAATGATCCATCAAAAATCTAAAATAAAACACTGGATTGGAAAAGAATTACATTTTTTCATGTGTACTGTTTTTGCTTCAACAGCCAACACAAGTGCATCATCAAAGTAACAAGAGAAGACATTACCTACCAAGGCTTCTCAAGAAGAATTAAGCAAGTTCCTCCACAAAGACAGGACGTGTAAAAATAGGAATAAAGAAGTCAGAGAAAATTTCATTAGTCTCTATATAGCCTCGAGGGCATACAGCCAACATACGTCAATAAATTATTAAATTTTGTCATTATTAGATCTAATATGAACCTCCATGGAAGCTTTATCAAGACTCCTGTGAATGTATTTATATAAGTTCTTGACACCCTTTACATTGGCAAAAACCTTTATGTTAATATGACGATCTTACTTAAGAAGTAACCAAGGATTATAAGGAATAACCTAACTACTAGTGTTTTTACGTTGATATATTAGGTAAGACTCATCATCTTGAGAAGTAGCATGTGCAAACAATTTGAGAAAACAACGGTTACAATGCCCTTGCTTCATACATGGTGCGGATGCATTATATTCTCCACATAGACCATGAATCATATGTTTAAGAACATCATGAAATAATTGAGGTTCTTCTTATTGATTTGGAATTTCTACTCTCACAACTATATTGTAATCATTAGGCGAATTGAGTTTATCATCCAAGTCTAAAAATGATGAGGATGTCAGCATGTGAAAAGCCTCATTTTTTTAAATTCAATGATATAAGAATAAGTAATAACATTCCCCAAAACACCCCTTTCAATAATATCTTTCTAGAACTATTCAAACCACGAATGGAAGACACGTGAAAACAAGTCTAGACAATCTTATGCGATTTTTCCATAAGTAATTCACGTTGAATTTCGGGCTAAGATGGATTACGTGTAACAATGATAAATAAATCCAATCTTCCAAATTTTTAAACCAAAGCCATTGCATCTTGGTACCTTTGATGCATATCAAAGGGACTACCAACAAATGATGATAGCAACACAATTCTTCTGTCAACATTCCTTATGATATACATATTTAATAATATTAAATTCACATAACATAATTAGGAGGGAGTAAGAATAATTTTCTTCAAAGGAAAAACCTGCATCATTTTCTTTAATAGCGAGTGAGTTTTGCAATCCTTAATAAATTCTGAACAAATTTTTCCTTGGTTTTGATGTAACCATTTTAGCCTTTGAGTTTCAATTTCAAGAGAATTGTTAACTAAATATTGTTGGAAAAGGTAATCACCTCTAAGAAAAAGTGATTACTTATGATCATGATTACGTATCTGAAAACGGAAGAATAAGAATTGTTGGATGTAGATACTTACTGATAGAAATACTAATAGCGTAAATATTTGTAGATTATTACCTCCACATTACATGCATAAAAGGCATGACATCTAACTTTGTTGCCATTTATTGATGTAGTAATGGATATTGTAAAGGGTCATAATAACCAACAGTATTAATGACATTTATAAGTTGTTCACTATGTGATTGAATAATGATGTCACTTAACTGACCAATTCTTTCACCTCCAACTATTATAATAGCAACTTACCAAACAATTGGAAGAGTATACTAATGTTTGTCCAATAGGCTACTCACAAATGATGAGGCGACAATCTTCAATAATATAAAGTGTATATAATTGGAGAAATTTATGTACCAAAGGATTGTAAGAATTCAAAATTGAAGTGTGAATTTTTCAATGATCCCAATACTCAATGGTGGATTCTCTAAAAGACGATTTTATGTTTCATGATCCCTGTCATATATATATGTTTGAAGAAACCAAGGTCTTTCTTGTATATGTAGTAAGAGATTACTAATTGTGTGGTATATACAACCTCAGGCACGAAATATGTATATTCCACGATTTTCGACTAGTATACTTTTGTCAACATGAATACCTATTAAAGTGAATGAAAAAATATGAATGTATGATCGAATATTTTATCTAAAATGTCTTTTAAGATTAGTTTGAGCATCATAATGTTGAATGAGATCTAGAGGAGGTGAAATAATCAATAGAATAATGCATTCTTTTGAACAATAGATCTCTAATATTTTGTGTCAAAATAATCAAGCATCACAAAATTGACATGTTGTAGTGGTAGCAACAGTAAGTACTTTATATTCAAAACTTTCATGGAAGTTCCTAGCACTATTGTGATAACCATGTCAACGTATAGGCCTAACTATTGGTATTAAATATAAATACATAAATCTAATATATGAACATATATAAATAAGTAAATAATTAGTATATTAAATAATATTTCAATATATACCTTCTGCGGTAGCATCCTCTAATGATCTGTTACTTTCCATGGAGCGATGACTAGCTACACGATTTTGTTAAGGTGAAGGTAGTGTTGAAGTTTAAATTAGTAAATATAAAAGCCTAAAAGGAAAAAGAAAAAAAAAATGCATGCCGATATAGTCTCCTTTGAAGCTATCAAAAGTGGAAACCGATCCATGTAAACATGCCGTACGATGGATATTTGTTAAAGGGAGGCTTGGAGAAGTGTCGAAACATATTATGGTGATTGGTTAAAAATAATATATAGTGTTGAAATGACGATGCAATGGCTACCTCTAATAGAAACATGCTCATTTTAGTGATATGAATTTTCAAAACAATGATCATCTACACCTTATTCAAAAGTAATAAATGAACAATTAGATACAAATGTGTATATATGTTGCGTTTATCTACTTGTTTAACTCGATTAGAAATGTTGGTTTCCACATAAGTGCTTAATCCACATAAACAGGCTAAGCGGTGAATATCTATTAAGCATAGGCATCTACAAATGTTGCTTCTTTGACACAAAGATATGATATTAAAGATGGTATCCATACATGCCCTATAATTAGATCAGCATCTTACAAGATGAGCTTCTTTTTATTGGGTAGACATAGCTTATCTTCTTAACCTATCACAACTTCTCCAATAAGATTTTCTTGAATTGATTAAATAATGAATGGTTTGATCGGTAGATGATGAATGGTCTAATCTTTCATTTGGTTCCATCATGTATCTAAATTATGAAAAACTAAAAATAAAATTATTATGTATTTAATGTAGAAAGAAAAAAAAATGCATTATGTACAAAGATGCAATTATGGATATTAAGTTCACTATCTCCATGTATAGTACGAAACAAATTCCAAGGACAAGTTGCATGTGAAGCCACAGTCTTCTTTCATACGGGGCTCAAACTCAAAAACCTAAGGGAGTGGAAAGATATTAAAGTAAAACAAAATGAACAAGAAATACAAATCGTATGAGAATGGCTTATCTGAAAGAGTGATTATAATAGGATATTCAAATAGAAAAATATATAAGACTTGTGAGGTGTTGAACTTGTTTTAAACTCTACTAACACATCGTAGTAGGTATATTAGCTAAATAAAAGTAAAAAGGTTTTTCACGAAATGTTTAAACTTGGTTGTGAAATTATGAAATAATTTTTTGGGTATGTCATATTTCAACACCATTATGTAACAAATGTTATGTATACTATTTTTATATTGGTAGACATAAGAATATTTTTATATTAATGTTTATGAAAATTTCAGCTTCAATATTTAATACCTAAGCCATTTACGTAAGCAATATTTCTCTGTTTTAATTTGCTTATTGTAATTTATTCCGTAGTTGCAACTCGTTAGTTATGTATGTATTTGTTGAAATGAAACAATTTATTTCGTCGAGTGGATAATGCGAAATTATCATATCCCTTCTTATCATGTGGAAGTCAGTTTAAAAAATCTGGCCTTAATATGCTTTTCTCTAACAATTAATAATTTTAAAGTAATGAAAAAAATTGTTCATATCCTATATTTTTCATGCTTTTCTTTTTAAAAAATCTTAACTTTTTGTAAGTTTATAATTATCGTCAAGTTCATAAAGCGTTACTTGAAATTGAATTCCTTTCCTCTAACAATTAATGGATAATTTTAAAGCCCAAACGATTGGACATCAGAAGTAATGGGAAAAATTGGTGATATCCTCTATTATTCACGGTTTTCTTATTTATAAAAGTCTTAATTTTTTGTTGCTTGATAATTATCTTTGTTTACATAAAAATTTATTTATGCTTTGTAGCCGTCCACACAACGTCACTGCTATCATTTCCTAGCTTTCCTATGAAAATATAGGAAGTTTAAAGACAAAAGGGGAATAATTAATTTCGTTTTTTGTTCACATTAATTTCAAGTTTCTCAAACCCCATAAGTGTAAATAATATAGTTAGGAAAAGACCTCAAATATGTACACTTCAAAAATAAAATTTCCCAATTTTAGTTTGAAATCCCATGAATCATTACTTTCTTATATACTGCACTAAAAATTAATAAGGGCGATAATATCGGGATAGGTTTGATCCTACTGAAGGACCGAAAATAAAATGAGTTTTGAGAGGGTTTTAGTGAATCCGTAGGCTACCTTGCTGGATATGACATACTAATTATATTCTACATAACTTAATCATCACTTTGATACAGTACACAAAGAGGTAACTAGGGTTATTCGCCATAATCATTATTAAAGGAATTGATAAGCACTAGAAGAGAGAACTTTTTAAGAGAAAAGACTCCAAAGGTTTTTCATTAATATGCCAAAATCTATTTAAAACTCTACATAAGTGTCCTATTTATACATAGTGGTAAATTTGTAAATGAAAGAGACTAAAAGGATATCTTAGTGGCACTCCTACAAATATAAAATAAAACATGAGGGAAATTTGGGAATAATATAAGAAATAAGAAGTCCAAATAATATAACTAAAAGTAAATAATCAAATGAGCTATTTGTTGATGAGCTGTTGAGTACTTGATGAGCTGCTCTAAGCTGACCTGTAACTGAGTTGACCTGCTGACCTAGCCAATTTGATGAGCTAACTTAAGAGAGCCAATTTGGGAGAGTCGACTGGGGAGAGCTGACCTATCTGTCTATGTTAGCTTTAGCCATAAAGAGTTCTTAGGAAGGTCAAAGTAAGTAGAGCTCATAAATAGGCCTTCTATGTATGAAGAGTTCACAAACAGGTTATCCACACATAAAGAGCTCATGAATAGGTCTCCAATATAGCCCTAAACTTGGCGATTGGTTAGGGCGATACCTTGTAACATATCATTCCCTCCCTTTTGGAGAATTTTTGACCCGAAACTTGGAAATGGGTCATTCCTAGCTCCACTTGGATAAAAACTATCCTGCAAAAATTAAACATAAGTATATAAAAATAATCAAGCTCTACCACTAATGCAATCATCAACCAACGCTCTTTCTACTCATTGTAAGCCTGATCAATCAAACTTTTCATCATAGATCCGATCAACAAGACCTTAGTAGTCCTAGCAACTATTAATTAAAGGAAATAACATGATCTCAAGGCCTTTTCAAATATCATGAGCTTGTGGATCCTATGCAAGTAAGATCTAAAATTGTTCTTTAACCTTAAGTGCTTTCAACTCTTCATGCTCAATTAACTCGGATCCCACGACCTCTTCATTTGCTGTAATTAGCATCCCCTTTACTTCCTTATAAATTAATCCCTCCTCCTTCCATCAATACATCTCAAACTCCTCTAACTCAAGATTACTAAGGGTAAGCATAACACATCCCCAATACACATATCCATCACCATGATGTTGATAAATACTAACCAACAATCTATAATAACTCACATGTATGATACTATTATAGCTTTTTTCAAGATTGAATAAGCTCATCATAGGACTAAGACAAAAGAGCCCGATATGAGGAAGGCAAATATAGTAACACCTATGGTTAACATTTTTATATCGTGCATAATAGGTAATGGAATCATGTTTGGAATATGGAGGTCTAGCTGCAATTCAACTTAATCCTCCTTAGATGTCATAGAGGGTAAGATAACTTCATGGCTCTCTTCTTTTCTTTTGCCTACCTCTCTAGCAACCCCTATCTCCTCAATTCCCCCTTTAATTTGATATTACTTTGTTGCCTCATTTCATCCCTTAACATTTCAAGTTGTGTTTCTATCATCTTCAACTGATCTAGCATGTTAGAGAGGTTAGCTTTATAAGAAGATATGGATTTCGCTGTCAAAGCCACCTAAATGGTGTCGTTCAAGGTCCTAATTCTTGAAGAATCGACATATCTAGCAATTTCTTAGTTCAATCCTCTCAAGAATTGAGATATAGTAGAAGAATGGGACTCATATAATTCATATCGCCTCAAGAGAGCATTGTATTCTTGTGCATACTTTTTAACATCCATGTGCTCTTGCCTCAAGGTCAATAATCTCTCATATAAGTCATCTTAATAATGAGGCAAGACAAATTTTTTTCTCATCAAGTGCTTCATTGTACTCCATGTCACAACTTCACCATTCAAAAGTCTTTATTTCTTTGTATTCTTCCACCAAACTTTAAGCTATATTTTTCTTCTCATATTCGGAATAGGGATGGTCTGAGAAAATTTTATTTATTTGATATTCCCAATCTAAATACTCGTCGAGAAGTCCATAGCCATCAAGATATTTATTGTCATTTTCACCCATTTTTTAGTGTGTATTATGAATTTTTTTTTATATTATTCATTTTATCTTTTCCATATATGTATTGTAACTTTGGTGAGGCTAGTATATAAACCCTATTTTCTTGTACGCAATCAACTATATCATATTACATTATTGAATACAATTTTCCTTTTTACAAAGTAACCCAAGTGTTTTCTAAATTTCCTTTAACTCATATCTAACTCCTTTAGCAAGAGTTAGTGGAGAGTAATCTTAGTTCAACACTTATACGTCATATCGAGTATTTGGATTAGACTAAGTAAGATCAACTGGTATGTTATATACAGTTGATAACTATCCATATTTGCTAAGTTTCTTTTGCTTTCTTTGCTTCCAATTCGTTGTGGTGTTTCTCTACATGTTACGATCTAAGAGACGCATTAGTTTCGATCAGCCATACACAATTTTCACAACTCGGTACTTAGCTCTCCAATTCGGTGCATACACAAACAAACCAGTACACGCTAATGACAACTCGGTATTTCTTCCTTTTCAGTTCAACACAACACGACAGCTCAATACGACGCACTCGAGCACATAAAATCACAAATCGGTAACTTTCACTCGTACATGGCACATGTCACAATACAACAGCACGTAAACGCTACAAAAAAAACAGCAGACACGGACGAATTATCGTAGCAGTGCACACACAAGCTAGTCATGACAACAGTCCAACACTACACTTTCTCCTCCACGCACCGTAGCAGCTCGGTACACAACAGCTTTCTTCCTCAGCCTGTACTCCACAACTCGGCACCAACCAAATACCATAGAGCTTGGCTCCAATCTTCACCAACCACAGCTGCACTCTCGGTTCAACTCAGCAAAAGTTGTAAAAGCGAAAGCTCAGTCAAAGTTACAGCATGAACATCAACTTTCTGTACAATTCCACAAGTTAGCTCGACACCAACACTTATCACAAGCAACACTCGCACCACTTTAATTTGAACACAATAGAGCAACAACTACAATTATTACTCAATCCACGCTGCAGCTTCACAACTATGATTGCATATTCGCACTCAATCTAGCCCCAGTCCGCAACTCTGTCAACCACCCTATTACTTCCTTCTTCGAATGACAACAACCATTTCCGTGAGACCTAGTTGTCAACACAGCTGCAAACCACCGCCTGCACTAGACACTAACTCCCACAGCTACTATCCTACAAATCCCACTCTTGATTCAGACCACACTTGCCCAACCAAGCGTCGTCAGTCCTTAAACACTCATACCCACTGTCGACAACTACCAGTCACACACCGTAGCCAACCCACAATAACTTCATGCT
Source organism: Lumnitzera littorea (assembly GCA_024138015.1). Lineage (NCBI taxonomy): Eukaryota > Viridiplantae > Streptophyta > Magnoliopsida > Myrtales > Combretaceae > Lumnitzera > Lumnitzera littorea. The sequence goes on along the minus strand of JAMXBB010000005.1, from coordinate 102,561,172 downwards.
CTCAGACCACCGAAATTTCAAAAGTGAACAAACCCTAAGTAAGCATTCACGTTAATCCTCTATCATAGTTAACGAAATGGAAACAAGACCCATGGATTCACATTCAACGCCCGAAAGTGGTCCTCTGACTTTTTTAATAGAATGCTCCAAAAGTAAGGAACCCCAACTTTATTCCATTGTCAAATTACGACTAGAGATAAGAAATTGAGCTTGGTGACGTAACACAATTAAATCAAATTCTCTCGTCACTGAAAATATACAAGGGCAATATATTGAGATGGGTTGGATCCTTCCAAAGAAACAAAAATAGAATAGGTTTATAGATATCTCTTTTTTGCCATATAATTTTAAAATTTCATACTTACCAAGTTTACATTAATTTTTAGTTGAAATAGTGGTTAATAAAATAGGATAATTATTTAGTTGGTTAGAGTAGTAGTTCATTTATTATTGCATGCATTAGGATTTAAATTTTTTAGTTTGATTAGGATAGAATAATTAGTTTTATTTGATTAGCCGGTGTAATTAGTTAGTTTAGTTTAATTAGATTAATTAGATTGGGAAAGAAAAATAAAAAAAAAAAACGGGGCCAAGTGAATGGCTCACGCGCTAGCACGTGAAGAGCTGATGGGCGTGTGAATGTCACACGCCTGCTGTCTTTTCCAACTTGCGAGCACAAAAACCTCGCAAAACAGCAATGGAGATTTCAAATACTAAATTTTTCTGGTATGATTTATACCCGATTTTTTAACAAATTTTTATGAGAAAAACCTTTGTAAATCCATAGAAATCAACATAGATCTAATTTATGTTCAAGAATTTACACAAATCGGATCATATCTAAAATTAAAAAGATCACATCTTATCACTTGATTAGATCCGATTCAAACTTATCTTTAAGGGATCAAATCTTGTTTATGGGGAAGCATGGAACACAGTAAAAAATCGAGTAGTAGTGCTTGCAAAATCAAAGAAATCCATACTTTCTCTCTCTAATTAGACACCCGAAACCATATTCTCCCACTAGAATTTCTTTAATTCTACATGAAGTCCAAGAAAAGCAACACTTCTAGTAGCATCGGGAGGCCAAATTGGTCAATAAAAAACATCATCTTTGAGCTTATCATCGATGAATCGTGTAGATCGGGGATTTAAAGATTGGTGTTTTGGGTATTAGGAAGAATAAAAAGCGACCGGAGCTCTTAGGACCCACAACCCGAACCTATTGTAGGTGGGTTTTTTTATTATTATTTTTTATTTGAAAAAGAGAGAAAATACTGTAGTGAATGGATTGCCGACTTCATGTTACTTTTTGCAAGTCAACATATGACCAAGAAATTTTTTTTTTTTTTTTTGTGTTTTGCTTATTTATTTAGTTTTTCTTAATCTCATGAGGTATAGTCATCTATCTACATGATGCATATTACATGATTTATTTAAGAAATTGCATAATGTATGAAACTTAGTCAAAAATTGGTATAGTTTACACTTTATTGCTTACTCTCATAATTATTTATGCCAATTATTATGAATTATCATATCTCATGTGCACACTTTTAAGTTCTATTAAGGTGTGTTTTTGTTTTACTCATTATTTACGAATTAGCATAAAAATTACATGTTTTTCATATTTAGCGTAAAATCAAATTTAAAAAAAAAATTCTCATAAAAACATCGTATCTTCACATATATTTCCCAAAAAAACATATCTTTCATGTCTTGCATAAAAATCATATATTTTGCATTAAAAAAATCATATCTTTCCTAAAAAAGCACATCTTCCATGTCTTGCATAAAAAATCATATATTTTCCATATGTTGCACAAGAAATCAAATATTTTTCACATTTTGCATGAAAATCATATATCTTGCATAAATATCCATGTTTTCCCTAAAAATCATCTTTTTCTAAAAATTTGCATTTTGCATATTCTCATGTTTATGTGTCTTCTAGATTAGGAAAAATCTTATCACTTAGAAAAAAATTTTTCCTAAATAAAAAATCTTAATTTTGTTTTTTGTTTTCAAAAATTAGGTTCCCTTAGATTTTTCTTAAAATTTGGCAATAAATTAGGATTTTTTAAGGTTTTCTTTTAATAAAGTAAACTGAAGAAAAGCGTAAACCTAATGCTTTTTTAGAAATAAAAATAACCTATACACTAAAGTTTTGTAAAAATAAAACTTTGTTGGTTTAGTCTCAACGAGCTAGATTTTTCTTGATTTTAAAATATTTTCCTTAACCTATATTAAATCATAAGCTATTTAATATTAATCATTGACTAAGAGTTAAAGAAAATTGGCTTTTTTTCTTTATTTCTAAAAATATTTTGGAGTCACCACTCGATCGGAGTTGAAAAAAAAGGGTTAGGTTAAATCAATTGAGTGGACCGATTTAACTTAACCACTATTGCGCTTGAAAAATCAATTTTAAGAAAAAAAGTTTAAAACGAAAGATTTTAGGCTTAGGGGCTAAGTTCGTTAAACACTTACGAGTACCATCAAATTTCTAAATTTAGACTTAATTCTTTAAATTCACTTTTTAGGACAAAAAATGATATTTTAATAAAATCATTTTTACCAATTTGAACAATTTAAAAAATGGGAAAGAAATAAATTTTTCATTTTTTACCTCCCTCAAAATGTCTACATACTCGCTATTCGAGATTAGATATACGTAATTCTTTTATCAAAAATTTAAATGTGTTGAATTCATTTTAACTTTGAGAAAATGTTGATTTTACATTTATTATCCATTTAGTTTTATTTAAGCAAAATCTAGAAGAGGGCCCTAATTTAAATATTTTATTTGGAAAAAAATATAAAGGAAGTCCTAAATTTGAAAAGGATTTGATTTGCTTTATTTATTTGAAAAATAAACTTTTATAAGTGATAAACTTCTTTTTATTATTTACTTATTATTATTTATTATTTTATTTTTGGTCGAAGAAAATAAATAAAAGAGCTTTTCTTCTCTTTTTCTTCTTCTTTCTTTTTCCTTTTTTTTTAATTTTTCTTTCTTCTTCTTTCTTTTTTTTACAATACGACATAACTAAATTAATAATAATATAAAAAAAAAAGATGATAAATAATTGAAATACAAAAGGGTCAAACCAAACTCAAGATAGGAGACGAGGTCGAATTAGGTTCGATTGGGTCGACGCGTAGATTCAAGTCAGGTCTTAAGCTCCAATAGATCGAGTTTGGTTCGAACAAAGGAAGAGGAGCAAGTAATGGTTTGCAAGGGTTGTTGGGTGAGGGTTGGTTTGTAGCCAAATTGAATGGGAAAAGCCCCCTTTGGTGGCTATTCTATTGGATAATGAGGATTTGCCTAAGCACCATTGTGTTTGGTGAGCGAGCGTTGGAGTTTTGGAGGTGGCGATGATTGTAAGTAGCATGGGTAGTGGTTGCTAGAGTGGAAAGGACACTCGGGTTAGGGGTTTTAAAGTATGCTGAACTAGGATATAGAGTCCATTTCGCATAAGGGTAAGTGATGCATCAGTTTTTGAATGGGTAGCAGTGGCGCAAGAGGGTTTGGAAGGTGGTAGTTCAGTTATGAGTCTAAGGACGATAACGTCGAGCAAAAGAAGTTGGGTTGGGAAGCTCTCGACTTATGCAATCTGTTTGTGGCAAGAACTTCCTTTGAAGATGGCCAAGGAGAGAGGGAATCTAGAGAGAGAGAGAGAGTTCTCACGCTCGAGAGAGAAATGATTGTGTATAGTGTTTTTCAATGAGAGTTCATGATGGGTTGTAGCCAAGTGTGATGCCTAAATCCCCTTATATATAAATTCAAGCTAAAACGATCATGGCAAACTCGAAATCCATTAATTTTGAAAATTTCAATCAATGGGAATTAGTTAAAAACCCTTCAAATTTAAAGATAATTGATGCAAGAAATCAGTCATAACATGATCTCCACCTCGTTTTCTTACTTATCTTAGCCATTTAGAAGCCTCTAAGATCTTAAACCGTAGAGATTATATTCAGAGCAAAGTTCACATTCTTGAAGTTTTTTCCAGTTTTTGATTGGCTTTTTGACCTATTAAATGAATGAATCAAGACAAAACTTTGGGTTTGATTCGAAGTAAGCCATATTGACTTTGCAATTACTTCGTTGATTTGGTCAAATCACAAAGAAAAATGCCTTAACACAACCTTAAAAGCAAGCTATCCAATAAGGAGTCAGTGAGAAAGAGAAGGAAAATTTTTCATGTTAGCCAATCGCTGGCTGACATGTGTTCCATAGGACCAAAGAAAAGAAAAATGGGCTTAACACTTATCAAGTGATTCAAACCCAGGTCTCTTCTATATATGTGTGTTTCTTTTTCCATCGGACCAATAACCTATATCTTGACTATATAAATTAAATTGTACATATAGACTAAGTTGGCTTGGGTTAGATTTAAATCTAAGCCCAAGCCTAAAATTCCTCTTCTCTCTCTTTTTTATTATTTTAGGCCCTAAAAAAAAACTAAGACTAAATTAAAATTTCTTATTCTAATTTAAACTATCTTCTCCCTTTTTAAATTTTTTTTATTTTTCCTAAATTTTTCATTTTTTGTGATTTTTCTAAATTTTCCATTTCTTTGTATTTTTCTAAATTTTCTACTTTTTTGTACTTTTTCCTAAATTAGGACCTCCTTACCCTATTCAAAAAATAAAAATAAAAAGGAGGAAAAAATAAAGTGTCTACAATGGGTACCTAAGCATCTTATAGGCAACCCTAAAAAAAATATTAAAAATGGTTTTTTTTTTCAATTCGTTATAAAAAAATTACTAAAAAATTATTTCTCTTGCATTTGTTTTGTGTTTTTTTGTTTTCATTTTATTAGAAAAATGATAAAAACAAAAGCTTCTTAATTAATTCTTTTAATTTCTATATAGTGACCTAATCTTAATAAGTTAACTCCCAAGTTTGGAATTTCTTATTAAAAATTTTCAAAGTTCTTTAGAAAATTCATAGGTTAGTAGCCTGATTAAGTTTTTTCCACCCAAAAATTCTAATCTTATTTTATACCAATTTTACTAATTGGCTACTCCAAATTTATTTTTAAAAAATTTTAAACACTTTTTAAAGAAAAATAATTTTTCTTAATTTTATATCAAGTGATTTATATTAAGCAGGATACGCTTAATATAAATTAAATTAAGGAAAAACTAGAATAGGTCTTGATAAAGTTTTAAGAGGGTTTTAGCAAATTCGTGAACTATTTAATTGGATATGATGGATTAACTAGATCTTACACAATATAATCATCACGTTGATATAACACACAAATAAGTCATCGACACATAGAGAGCTCATGAACTAGTCTCTAATATAGCCTAAAACTTGACAATTAGTCAAAGCAATACCCCACAACGTATCATTTTTAATCAATTCACTTATCTTGCATATAGAATATTCAATCGGAGGGTCACCCAATTCTTATCTTAATACATTTATTCACCTCCTACAAACATTAACTAATAAAATTGCTTAATTTTTAGTATCATAATTTGATGAAAGGAAAAGAAAAAAAGCGTACCCAAAATATTTCAAACATAGAAACACGACAAACAACATAGATTGTGATGACACAATTATCATAAAGTTTGGAAACATTTCTCAATCAAATTAAAATACACAAAAGTTTAGTAATCGACTTAGGGTTTTCATAAGAGTTTAGTGAGTATACAAATAAATTTAGTTGTAAAATCTCAATAATTAATTTACATTTTTCAACATAATTTGTAAATATTTTTTGTACTCATAAAATCAATTATAAATAGTAAAATCCTACAAATAATAGCATGATAATTACATAATCTAGCAAATAACACCAGTAATTACAAAAGCAATCCTTAGAAAGGGTTTGCACTTCAGTAATAAAAAATAAGGAAAACATAAAACATTAATAACACAACAATACCTAACAAAAGCAATACAAATGATATCTATAATACGATAGATCAATAAATTGGAATATATTATCCAATGCAATGACACCAAAGGAAACTTGTTTGAAAGAAAGATAAAAGTTAATATCTAATTACTACCACAAATGAAATATGAAAATTACAAATTTAGAGATTGAATTTTCTATTTGCCTTAGTTGGCAATCTACAAGAAGTGACAATGTTGAAACATAACACAAACTTGCTAGAAAGGCTCGTGAAAACTATTAAACATGATATACTTCTGTAGAGAAAATGATTATGAAAATTCGTAATTAAAAAAAAAAACATTTAATGAGAAACATGTAATTTAATAAATGAGCATCAAGGACTAAACCAAAAAGGCAATAAAATAAATTGCCTTACCTGGATAGTATATGGACAACAATAACATGGAAAATAATAAATGGACTTACCTGCACGGTATTTAGTGAAGTATTAGTATATTAATCTTCCTATCTTGGGCCCTTATAAAAAAAAGAAACCATAAAATGGAATTCAAAGCTTCTTTACTTTTGATAAAATCGAATTAAATCTGAAAAGAAAAAAGTCTTAAAATTGAAACCAAGTCTTCTATATTTGTATTCAAATTATATTTTAAATAAGCCAGTTAAGTTATTTAAATTTGCATTGCTTTAATTTTTACCAAAAAAATTGCCACAAAACCAAAAGCAAAGACGGGGAGCGAGAGAGAGAGTGAGTGAGTGAGTGAGTGCCATAAAAGAATGATGCCATAAAAGGACAATTGAAAAAGAAAGGGAGAGAGAGAAATTCTTCTGCTCAGTAATTTTTAAAATTACCAAAAAGTTAAGAGAGGGAAAAATGTACAGTTTATGGGAAAACTGTCCTGGTCAGTTCTTTGAAACGTGTTAAGAGAGGGAAAGTGAATAGTTCATGGGAAAACTGTTCTACTCAGCTCGTTACGTTGTGATTTTTGAATTGTTGATGATGTGAGCAGATTTATAATTATTTTATTATATGGTCTGGTGTCAAATGAACCGTTCTTTTTATAATAATAGATAACTAAAGAGGAATTGCTGTACGTAGTAAAAAATATATATATATAAATATATCTTTTGTTTTAATTAGAGAATGTCACAACACGGATAAAAGTGAATAAAAAAAAGATAAATATTTTAAAGATCAACACATTTAATGAAAATAATAATAAGTGATCATGTAAGGCAAAGAAAAGAAAAATTATAACATAACAAACAAAAGAAAGAAAATCCTAAAATGATGAAATTATATGATAAAATATTAATGACGTGTGATTATCTAGAATAGAGTGGATATTACCTAAGAATACTGTGTAATTAGTTTAGTAAGAAATAAGTCCAGAGATTGACCAATTCAGCAAATCAGAGTTGACTCAATGAAGTTAAGCTTGAACCACGTGACAACCTGCCAGGCCTAACGGCTCATCATCGCTAAGCGGTCGAATTAATGGGTTGGGAACAAGGTTGAAAGACTGGTGACTCAACTCACTAGTCTAACTTGTGGCCCAAAAAATAAGAAAATAAAAACCATAGTGGCTACATGTTGCAGCTTCATGTCACAAATCGTGACAATTTATTCTGCCCAATTAATGGCCTTAATGTATCAATGAAATAACACAACACATCGCATACACCACACATGAGAGAGAGAGAATTCTGAACAAAGCAGCATATAGAGAGCAGAGATAGAGTAATCGAGCCAGGTGATGTGAAGATTAAAATTTGAACGCTCTCAAAATGTGAACATTGAAAGGCTGAATTCTCGTGTTTGAATTACTGAATCTATCAGATGAAAACTTTGCAGAATACATTTACGCAATCAAATTTGAAAATTGAACATTGGAAGTGTAGTATAAATTCATCGTCTTCTGCCCCTCTGCTTCTTTACATCATCTCTATCTCTCAATTCTCAATCCTTCACATACATTTGCACACTATGTACTATTGTCCACACCGTGCTTCCTTACAAGCCATAGTGTACTTACGTAATTTTCTTTGTTCTGGTATCATGCTTTTTTTTTTTTTTCTTATAAGTCGGTTTGAAAAGCAAAAAGTAGAAACCCACTGTGGAAAAATATTAGCCACTCTCCTTTCTTACTCATCATGATATCGCACTTGATGAGGAATTTTTTACTACCTGATACGGAAAAAAATGAATCACTTTTTTTCATGATTCTTCTTCCAACAAGAAGTGTAGCAAAGGAAAAGCGAAAGACATCCAAAGTGAGAATTTGTCAACATGGAAGATTAAGATGTCCAACACGACTTCATTGGTGACATAATAGAGTTGAGTATTTGACACTCCTCAGGCTCCTCTTGGATTTGAGAATGTAATACTACATGCCGGAGATGAGGATACGAAAGATGAAGAAGCTGAAGATATTCTAGAAGACAATGTACAAGAGCTCAAACATGGCGATCCAAATAAGCTCTCAAGTAGAATGCAATTGTTACACTTTAAGATACACAAGAAAAAAAGGAGATGGGTATAGTACCTTAACAAAGCGCCGACAAAGGAAGCACCCCACAAAGTATAGAATATACAAATCTCAACAGCAAATCACATGTGCTGGTAGTTTGCAATCATGTGCATTATTCCAATATGATGTCAAGAAGGCAAAACTAGCCATTGTATTGCACATTGTGAACATACATCTCTCTTATATTGCAGATAACTGTAAGTCATGACTGTAGTATGAATAGAAAACATTAAATCCTAGCTTGCATACTTTTGATTCTAAAACCATGCGCAAAGCCAATCAAGAATTATACCACAAAGGCAATCGATAGCTAATGGCCATATTTAGTTCCTTAAATACATAGGTTTCAACATGTATAGATGTATGGACGAATAGATGGCAAAAGAATTCTTACATGGGAATAATCTATCGTTGGATAGATGATAAATGACAATTTAATAAAAGACTATTAATCTTTAGAGTGTTTAATGAATGATACATAGCATAAGACGTAAATAGAATTATATTTACTATTCTAAATTAGCATCATTTGCCATAAAGAAAATTTTTAATTGGTTCTCATAATGCTATCATAAACACGAGGAGTTTAAAAACCTATGCCATCTACACTAAGTGTAACATTTTTTCCACATTAGATGTGCATGCTATATTTTCAATCTATGTGTTAAAAGGGAAATGGAGAGTTTAGAATATAAAGTGGCACCAATTTGATTAGTAGTTAAAACCTTGATCGAGAGATTCGTTATGTGTAAAATGTAGAGAAATTATTGCTTGCAAAACGGTAAAAGATATAAAAAAATTTAAAAGATGTTAAACTGCAATGGAATTCATCACATTAAATGTTAGAAAGCACTATTAATTATAAGGAACTTTTATGTAATTTTGGTTTGTACAACTTACCATAAACTGAAATCCACTTAATGAATTGGGAAGTATGCAATAAGTTACTACAAGCACTTAAAATTTTCAATGCTACTACTAACGTTCTCTTAAGTTTATAAGTCTAGCATACATTACTTTATCATGAAGCCGTTAATATAATTATGGTTTTACTTAATGAGTAAGGACCACATTCTTCAAAGTTTTGTTGTTGGTGGTGAAATTGTTATAGTATTACAAGAAAATTCCTTTTATTTATCTTATTACCACTATTTTAGACTTGTATTGCAAAATAAATGTTTTATAAGACTACTAAATATATATTATCAAGTTATTGATTGACTTTCTAATTCCTAAGATATGTATACTAAAAGCGCAGTTAATGAACTTTACCATGCGGCAAACGAAATGAACAAGCTGTTTCACATTTTTCATATGTTTACGATGATTGAGCTGCAGTTACTCCCTTGCTACCCCCCACAACATCGATTACTCTTTTATGGGTGAACTATTGTTAGATAAAAGTTAAAGAGATATAGTTATGGGGGTTTGCGAACAAATTTTCAGCATTACCTTAACACTAACTTCAAGTTTGGTGACAATGTTGACGTTGTATAGAAAGACATATCCGATCCTTTCTAGCATTGCTTGACAAGTCCTTGCCACTCTAGCATCAATAGTCGTAATAGAATAGGCATTTAGTACCATGGTCCTCATTCTAAACAATTGGCAAGCCTCCTTTTCTCCTATCAATATTGAAGTTATGTCCTATAACAAAGATTAGTAGAAAGCATCAACTACAAATCGGGAGCCCATCGAGATGTCTATTGAAGAGGAAGACTACTTCGATGACTTTAACTCATCGAGGGAAATTGTAGGGTTGACTCTAAATCATAAATGTATACGAGGTGATAGTGATTAACCAAAATATTTTTATTTGTTTAAAAGTGTTTTATCACTTAGATAAAAAACCCACTAATAGGTTATTTTCAAAACTAAGCCTCCCATATTTAGATTAGATTTTTGAAAAGTGCAACAAACAAAAAGTCAATGTGTATTGTAAGAGTTTTTTCCATAGCAAAATTTAACTAGCTAATTACATATTCATAGTTTTTTAAAAAACTAGCTCTTTTTTTTTCAAAAATAAAAATGACCAACATAATAAACTTTTTTTTTTAAATAACGACACTCGGCAGTTTGATTTGATAAGCGAATAGATAGGCATCTATAAGGTGACTTAAAAATTGATAAGAAAATATTTTTCCCAACTAAATATTTGAACATTACAAATTGCCTACAAAATGTTTAATGAGAATCATTGAGATCATGTATAGAAATATTTTTTTTTACTTTTGTGTTTCTTGTATAATGTATATAAAATTTTTGTAAAATGTAATTTTCCATTAAACATAGTTGTAGCCAATTTGATTATTTTTTCATTATTTGTATTCCTTGCATTATATATGTGAAATTTACGTGAAATGTAAATTTCTGTTAAACATAACATATATGTCATACTTGTAAATAAAATATAGATTTGAAACCTTTTATTTGAGATGAACCGTCCTAGAAGAAGAAAATATTAGTAAACATATCAAACATGTGACTATGTGAAAGAAAAGAAGACAAAAGGAGATAGTAAGCAAATGGTCAAATCAATTATCAATAAGAGAGAGAAAGAGTAAAGAGAGATATGGACAAATCAATTATTACACATGCATATAACATATGTAACTGAAAATAACAAATAGAGAGAGAAAGGGAAGAGAGAGAGAGAGAGGAATATAGACAAAAAGAGATTGAAAGCATATGAAGTTCCTCGGAGTGTTATAAATTCAAATATTAGGCCTCTATTTCTTTACACTACTCGTTCTCGTTCTTTACTTTCAACTCTCAGTCTCTCACCTATAGTTCTATAGACAGATGAAAAAGGAGCTGGATAAACATTTTTGTATAGTTGTAGTCGAAGATAAGAGTTCTATGATACGTAATAAACTACATGAAATCAAAGCACCTCATAGAGTACCACTTGGCAAAGCTTTTTTCCAAATTAGAAAAAAATAATAATAATAATAATTGTCTGTCTTCAAAGCTAGGCTCTTACTTCTAATGACTCCATGCATTCTTTTCTAATTTTTCGAAGGAAAATCTAATTTCGTAACATATGCATTGGTTTTAATAATTTGGTTAGCTATGTATTTCCATATCAATTTCTGTTTAAGGTATCTATATTAAATCTATATTTCTTGAATAATGTACGTACTTTACCTTGTACATATTTTCAACTATATAAAATGTGAGATATGAAATGTAACATGTTGTGTAAATGCATCTTGTCAATTTAGCATACATAGTATATGTTTAAAAATGTTGCGAGGAGAAAATAAAAAAATAAAAATTATTTTGGCAAAGAAATAAAAAAAAAATTGGGCAATAGATGGTGACTTGACGGTTTCAGGTTGAGTTTGAAAAGCACCTTACAAAAACTAGTAAATGTTGCATCCACTCTGCAAATGTAAAGATAATTACACATTAATTATTAATAAAATTTATGATAAGGATGTGATAAATTTTTAATAATTTTGCACCATATAAAAATTTTTCTATCTATAATTATTCAAAACTTAAAAACTCATTTGTAGCTTAATTTATAGTGAATTTTATGAAATTCTCAACACATTGTGTATGTTTATATGAGTAAATCTTATAAATGAAATAAAAATTTAGTTTATCAATTTGTTTTACTTATTTTTGAAAGCATATAGCAAGATCCCTAATGAAGCAATTAACTTGTAGTTTGTATAATCATCGATATATGATAAGAAATTATGGGCTAAATTGTTATAAAGGCTTCTATGAATAATTATAAAAGTTCAAATGAATCAACCTTTGAAATATTATCATTAAGTTTATAATAGGCCCTTCAACACTCGGCCCAAACGCAGTTACGAAATACTCTGCTACAAACACAATTACACATGCTACCACATAAAAGATGAGACAATCTCTAAAGGTATACTTTTTTTTTCTCTTCCCTCCTCTCTCAAATATTCTTCTCTGGTTATGTTCTAAACTAGGGTTTTCGTATCTCTCTTTGTATATTTTGTAAAATTGCTATCTAATCATAGATTTGAATTCTATGATGTATGATCTATTTATTGATGTTAATATTATTTCTTGTTATTTTCTTGAATGTGAGGTACAATCAAGGAACGAAAAAGAAGATGAAAGCTAATATTAGAATTCGAGTACTAACAACTCCTAATAAGCAAAGCTTTGGATAATTGTTTCTTAGATGCCTCCTTATATTCTTTTCTCTACTATTTATATGTGTAATATAATTTGTTGTAATGTTTGTTGTAATTTCAACAGTTAAAACGATAATTAGTTGTAGAACATTGATTATTATGAATGTAAAATAATTCCTCTTCATATGTAATCTTCAAATCTTTTAGGCTATTCCCTAGTTTTGTTAGGCATGTTTTGTTTGATGTTTATAACGGTTTGTTTAATGTCTTTTTATTTTTCATAATAAATATTATTAAACAGTCCATATTTTTTTTTTAACAAACACTTCATGATACATCGCCTGTTAGTATTATAAATTTAATATAATGTTAGTCATCGAGTAAAATAACAAAAGAATTCATTTTAATTGATAAATAATCATTTAACAGCATAGTAGAGAGAGAGAGAGAAAAGATGGAATGTGTTAGTTTTTTAGAAGGGATTTTTTACATAAATTATTATTTTTTTTTAATTTAATGTTCATGTAATAAGGAATAGTCAAATTTGTAGAATTAAAAAAAAAATTTGCATATGTATTCATTCATAATAATATGATGGGTTTTTTCCTAAACAATTTATATTTTTAATTTTCATATTTATTGATTTTGATTGTATTTATTTTGAAAAAAATTATAAAAATCGTTCAAAATCTTATCCATACATTATGCATGCTCTTTAACTAGTTTATTCATTAATTAAAGGATTATCACCCAAGGCCTTTGATGAGCAGATTGTTTATATGTGTATTATTATCATTTAAGGATATATTCTTTTAGTGGGAGTGTATATCTTTGGATGTTCTTTTTTGTTGTAAACACAATTATAGTTGCAAAAAAATTATAGTTATTTTCTATAGAAATAAGATTCATGCTTTTTTTTTTTTTGGCTAAATACGATATATGGTTTATTCCTACTCTTTACATGTTTTAATTTGATCATTTAAGAGTAATGTAGGATGAGTTAGAAATAGACATATTATGATTACATTACGTAATTTCCATGGTACATCTCTAGACTTGATCTATATGGTTGATAATGTTAATATATGTGGCCATTTATTGGTTTTGTCAAGTTATATTAGATGTGATGAAAACCACTTTCATCCTTATATTAACGTAATAAATAGAAGGGATTGATTAAGTATGCTTATGGTGATGAAGGTTACATCATAATTTGACCCCCTAAAAAAAACAAAGGAATTATATCATTATATACAATTATAACATAATATATGTGGTCTAAATGAGAGATTGTTGGATATAATAAGTATATTTATGGACCTACATATAATAAAATAATTTTAAATATCATGGGCCATTGTAAAGTTAAGCATAAATTAAAATCATCAAATATTTCAAGCATTAAGTGTCTAATAAAGTATGAGTAATATAACGTATAGAAACCATATTTGTTGCTTTTACTTTTATGATGGGATGAAATGGGACATTGAAATATTTATTATATATATATATATAATTTTGAAAGGTTCTCTAATGGTCATAATTTAACAATACATAATTTTTGGAAACTTTTTCAATGATCATATCCTTTTAATTTAACATATTTAAGTTCCACAACTATTTATTTTACATATTATTATCATTCACTTTCCTTACTTCTTTTTTTCTCCTAATACCATTAATTCCTAAAACAATCTTATTCTTCTATTCCTTTATTTTCCTTATTTGACTTTTCATGTTCTAAGTATTACTTATAAGAAAAACATATCAATGCATCTTTTTTTTTTTTCCTTCGTACTTCCTTTTTCTTTTTTTTTTTTTTTTATAATAAAGACTTGATTAAACTAAACAACCATACATAACAAAATCATCCAAGTCTACGGTAGACATCTCCCTAATCATCCTTATCTAATGACAATGAAGCTGAACACACTCAAGAAGTAGAATAAAATGCAGATAGGAAAATAGGAATAGAGTCCACAAAAAAAAAAAAAAAGTAGAATTAATATGCTGAAGTCCTTCCTTCCCAAGTTGGTCTACCGCTTCATTCTTCTCCTGATTTACCCTTCAAATTATGAAATCAGAGAAGTTGTCAAGAGTTTGTCTACAATCTCTCAAGAAGATATGACATCTGTCCAAGTTTAAGTTATTGTTTCCGATTTAATCAATCGCCTGTTGAGAATCTACTTCGCATGTTACTCTCTTATATCCTCTGTTGCAAGCGAACTCCAATCCATGCTCTATGGCATAAATTTTTGCCTCCAACGGTGTCAGATTATTGTATTGAGCATGAAAACTCCACAAAACCAATCCATTATGATCTTAGGCTAGCAATCTAACACCTACTTTCCACTCTGTTTTTGCAACCGCACCGTCATGGTTTATTTTTAACCATCCCTCTGTAATCTACAGTCCTTTAAGTATATTTTGGGTTTTGCTTAGCTGTAATCATTCCATCCTATTCCTTGCCCACTATTTACTGATACCCTTCTAAATATTTTCCACCTAATCTCTTGCCCCATGTGTTGTCCTAAATATTCTTCTATTTCTTTCTATCTAAATTTCCTTCAAAGAAATTATGATTTGATTTGGATATAGTTTGGCGCTCTCGTCTCCTGCCAATTAACTTTCTTTCTCTGAAAATTCGATCTAATCCACTCTTGCAAGTCTTCAAATGAATACTCTGCCATAATGATGGAAACTCCTAATCTTTCCAATAATTGTCTACTCCACCCGCAATTTAAGAAAATATGCCGATGCAATTCATCTGCATCGTTACACGATGTACACTTTCACTAAATTGCAGTCCCCTTTTGTGTAAGTTATCTCTAGTTGCCAAGCCTTTCATTAAAATTCTCCATATGAGGATTTGAAGTTTGGGGGCCATTGGTAACTTCCAAATCTTGCTCTAATCTTTATCATATTGTGAATTATCTTGCTCTTCCATAATTCTGGAGTAAGTAGACTTGGTAGATTATTCCCCATCCAAAGTATCAAGCCGCCGCAGTAAGTCAGACTCCTTAAACCAAGCCTCCGTTTAATGTCTTTGTCCAAGGGGAATCCGATACATCTTCTTTTTAATCCGACATGTTATCCCACACCTAGCAAATCCTTAAACTCATGTCATATTTATGCATTGGTCCATATAGCCAATCCGAAACCCTCACTCCATCTTTCCAATTGTTTATCTAGAATTTTATGCTTTTGCAATTTTTTTTTTTTTGGACCACATTGAAACACCCCGGTTAGACTAAAAATAATAATTAAGTAATAAAATTTATTTAAGACGTGTCAATAAAAAACACAAAGAAAGTTTTCAATTTATAAATCTTAAGGTAACTTTAGATTTATTTTAAATTGTATCTTATAGATTAAATATGTAAATCAAAGTTTTGGTAATATTTTTATAAAACTTTTATTTTACGTACGTATTAAATCGATTAAATTTTATTTTATGTATAAAATATAAATATTTTATTAATATTATATATATCTTACAATATCTTTATATATAATTTATTTTTCTAAATATCATTTATTCTCATTTCAATTAATTTTTTACGTTTCTATCTTAAATATAAACCTACTATATTCTAAAAAGTTATAGAATAATCTAAACTTCACCCAAAACCCTATCTAAACCCTTCCCCTAATTTCCATTCTCATCATTTCCCCAATCCCCTGTATATTTTCCAATTCTCTTGCCCCCTATGATTTTCCCACATCCCAAATCCTTCGACTTACATCCTCTGACCCTTGTCCCTCCCTTATCTCCCTAAATCCCCCTTCTCCTTCAATCTTCTCTCTCACCCTGATCCCTAATCTCCAATCCCTTTAATTCTTTTTCTTTCCCCTTCTGTCAGAAATCTTCCCACTGGCCCCCCAATCCCTTAATTCACGACCCTACTCCATTTCAATATTTTCACTCTCATCCTGAATCTCAATCGCCCGCCCAACCCCACCCCACCCCCCCCGGCGCAATTCCCACGCGCCAGCCAGCAATTGAAGAAAGCACCAGAGCCACTTCCCAAAATTCCAGAACTCTCTGAGCTCACGGCATTCCATTGATTTTGCTCTTTACGGTGTATTTTGTATTCATCCCCAGTTCCATACATTTCAAGCTATTCCAGTAAACTCTATTAATTAATCATTTAAATATATTATTAAAAAATATATAATTTCTGTATTTTTGTTTTTGGTAGGTTCTTATTTAGCATCGATTTAGTGTCCATCCAGTATTTCGGTTTCAATTTTATTTCATGAGTTGATTCGATTTCATTTTTCACTGTTGTGTGAGTAAAATATTATTTTTTTCTAATATTATTGTGAAAAATAATTATTTTGTTAGTGCTTGATTCTTATTATAAATTGACTTATTGTTGTAATTATCATATTACTTTATATAAAAGTTGTTATTAGACCTTGTGTCAAATATCAAATTATGTGTATAAATATAATTATGAAGTTGAATTTCCATTTCCTAATATATTTAGTATTGGGACACTATTTTTTGATTGAGTGTAGAGTTACATTAATGCCCATATTATACATAAGATTTCGAGTGTCGATTTAGTTCATAACGATACTATTTTACTATGGTTATGCCTTATTATTAATATTGATGACATTATGATTTGAGTATTTCTATTACGATTGTTATTATGATTATAGCATATGATATTAATCGCAAAGTATATCCATTTCGGATTCCAATTATTAATATATCTTTCTTTACATATTTCTATAAACTATAGTATTTTCAAATTAAATATGTAGTCTTTTAGTATATCAATTAGTAAACTATCTATTTTTGACACTCTTATTATGTATTCACTTTATATTTTCCTTATATGTATTACTCTTACCATTTGAGTAATTAAATAATGTTATATATCAATATGTTAACTTTTAATATATCGTATTACATAGTTATCTTATCTCCAAATTTTATTTTTGATTTATGAATGGATTTGATTATTTTCTTTTGAAACTTTTGATTGGATAAGTTTATAGGTTTATAAGTAACTTTTAGGTAAAACTTAATTATCGAGTATCTGAGGGTTAATGCATATACTTGTTTTTAAATAGATTCATGGTGGTTATCAGATTTCTCTCCTTGTTGAGGTCTAAGTTGTTGATTCGGGATTTGTGAATTAGAGTTCTTTTAATTGTTATGGACCGATTCCAGGTACATGGTGCTTATTTGTATGGCTGTGCTTATTTGTATGGCTATGCTTGGTTAGAAAGGAGCTAATTGGACTCATCTATATTCAGCCTAAAAGAATGGTTTGTTGGTTGTGCTTGACTCGCTCACTCTATGAGTATGCAATGGCAGTTCTTTAAAGAAGCAACCGTTGATCATATACAAAGTTTTTATAATAGACTTTCATATGGGATAATGTAGCTATAATATTAGGTTTCTAGTCTCTAGATTTTGGACTCCAGGCATAAAGGACTTAAATGAACACTTATATTATATCCACCTATATATGTAGACTAGATCATGGTATAGCGGGAACAAAATTTGTTGATTGTTGATCTAAGTTAAAGATAATTAAATTATTGTGTGCTTATATTTTATTACTGTTGCATTATGTGCATGTAAATGATTTAAGCTTGGCATCCGTGTGTGTTCGTACACTCGTACTGGACTTCGGCTCATTCCTTTATTTTTTTACAGTTACAGGTTAACTCGATAAGTTTGTGACAAGTATGGAAATGGATTTTTGGGTTAAGAAGAGAGATGGATGGTTTTGTATTATGTTGAAAAGGTTGCTGAATTATGGGATTGTAGAGCTAGTATTAAGTGAAACCGTTAACAAGTTGTGTTGATTTAAAGTTAGAAATCTTTTATATATAATTTGTGCTTGGAATGATTCAGCCGTGAGTCATTTTTTTGAATTGTTATAATTAGAGAATTATGTTTAATCAAGTGATTATGGAGACTGGTTTTAGAGCCTTAATATGTTCTTGATTGGTAAGGATAGGTTTTATAGGGTATTATAAACATGCACTTTCTCTTCCACTTAAGATGTTGCTTTCTAAATCTCCTGGTAGAACTTTGATCCAAGTGTCCTTTTCTTGTGTCCTTGTCGCAATTTATATTTCTATTTCATTAGACGTATCCAGAGGACATCATTCCATTTTAGTTGCCAAGATAAATTCATAAAACTTGCTTGGTTTCTCTTCTTGATGTCCATCAACCCTAGCTTATCATTTGCCCTTGGCTTCTTAACTTTATCCTAGCAAACTTAATGGATCTTCCTTACTTTAGTAGTAGATCCCTGTATAAAGTCCCTATGAATACTCTCAACCTTTTTTTTTTTTTTTTGCAAAGTTCTTATCTATGGGGAGGCTTTGAGAATAATAAGTTACTATGCTTTCATGTACGGAGGTTGCCAACAGTCTTCCCTACCTTATTTAGTAAATTAGCTTTTCACCCAAAAAGCTTCTTGCACACTTTCTCCAAAATGAATCTCATGTTTGCATTTCTTAGATTTTCAGCTTCTTTCACTAGAATACCTAGGTATTTCCCCATATATGCATTTTGTCAAATTCCATAGATGCTACAGATGGCAACTCTCAACTCATTGTTTGTATTCCTAAAGAAAAGGATGTAAGACTTCTCATAGTTGACCTTTTGACTGAGACATGCCTAAAACCTTCCATCACTTCTCGAATTAGCTATGCATTACTTTTTATTACTTCTCCTATGAGGAGGTCATTAGCAAAAAGGAAAAAAAAAAAAAGGGACAATGATAAGTCCATTCCTCGTAATTGGAAAGGCTTCCAATTTCTACTTGTACCATTACATGTATTATCTTGCTCAATATATCTATAGATAAGATGAAAAAGTATGGAGAGGAGGAGTCTCCTTATCGGATTCCTCTACTTGAACAAAATGACTCCATAATGGCACCATTAAGAATGATTTAAATTGTACTGATATAAGGCATAACCCTATAAGTTTAGCCCATTCAATAAGAAAATTCAAAAAACATAGAGCACTATGGGTGAAGTCCCATTCCAATTTGTCACACACTTTCTCTTAATCTAATTTTATAATCATCTAGCCTCTTTTCCCCTTCATCTTGTCAAAGAAGTGCACGACTTCTTGGAAAACGAAGACATTATCTTTGGCTACTCTTCCCAAGATAAAGCTTGATTGTTTTGAGCTAATTAATTCATTTAATAATGGCCTCAATCTATTGACTAAGCAATTTACTTACATACATTGTGGTGCAAAAACTAATGGGCCAAAAATCTTTTACTCTATTCACTCCCAACATTTTTGGTATATGGACCAAAAGTTTTTCATTAATTTCTAACGGAATGTAGCTTTCTCTGAGGATATTCCCAACCACATCTACCACTACTTCGCCTACAATATCCCAGCATCTTTTATAAGATTCAACATGCATACCATCATTGCCAGGTGTCATGTTATTACCGATACACGATAATACGTTCTTTATCTCTTCCCTAGTCCAGGGTCCAGATAGTGCTTCTTTTTCTACCTTTGTCAATTCCCTTTGATCATTATGCCAACTGTTGTTGATGAATTTTGGGTGTTTGAGATCCTACAAAGACTAAAAAGAAAGCTTAGCATTGGGGCCACTTTAATGTGGCCACTCCGATGCTTAAGTTAGTAAGTAGGAGTCAATTAAGTAAAAGTGGTTGTGAGTTAATAGATATCTCTTACAAAGTAACTTCCCATATTTATAGGAGATTATCATGTATGAAGGAGCAGTTATCAGAATAACTGTCAAGATATGTGGTAGTTTGTTGATTATACACCTTTCCTCAAATGTAGGGTGAGCAAGCAGTTATGTAATATAACCGTGCTTGCAATAACTATTCGTATCATGAACTTGAATTCAAA
Organism: Lumnitzera littorea; assembly: GCA_024138015.1. Lineage (NCBI taxonomy): Eukaryota > Viridiplantae > Streptophyta > Magnoliopsida > Myrtales > Combretaceae > Lumnitzera > Lumnitzera littorea. The sequence continues at coordinate 102,540,750 of JAMXBB010000005.1, read as the reverse complement.
TCAGGAACGGATCTATGTTACTTGGTAGAATGGCGAGTGTCAATTTCTCAGTGAAATGCCGAGAGGTTAGATTGTCCAGCCTATCAGCAGTTGAATGGACGAGTAAGATTGAGACGAAAACTGACTATCAGCATTTGCCTCCTAACTCCTGTATTCGAGTAATCGATAAAGGGAGTAATATATAATGCGCTAGAAACTGAGTAGAAGCAGTTCTTTGGATGCCGATCAAAAGAGGGAGCAAGGCGGTTCGCATTGTAGTGAAAAAGTCACAAATTTAAATTCCTACCCATTGAAAAGACCAAAAAGTTGGCAGTATGACACTTATCGCCTCAGTAACCACTATGCTGCAGACTTAATAACTGTCAAGGAGTTATCAACTATTAGATTTCAAACACATAACACACCTCATCAATCTGCACTACTTATCAAATTAGTGATCATTACTATCAAAAACACGTTTGTAGTTACGGGGGAGAATGATCCATATTTAAAGGACTCTTCGAAATTAGGATTCACTTTTGCTCAAACTTAGTCTTCACAACCATATTTTCTTGTTCTCTCATCTTCAATCTTAAGTTCTTCAATTTCTAAGATACTATTCATAGATATTTAGGTATGTTCACAATGTTGTCTATCAACTTATCCTCTCTGATTCCGAAGCAACGAAAACTAAAGCCACTTCTTCCCTCTAAAGAAGGAGCGAGGCGGCATGCTCTTCTGGCAGCTTTGACAACAATATTGATGCAAGGTAGGATAAACTCAATCGGATTAACGCGCTTCCTATAGATAATTATCCCGAGGACAAAGAAGGTTAGTGATTGGCAAGATATTTGTACAACACCATAACATACTTCCGCAACTCTTTAAATAGAACCGCCAATTTTGCCGATAGAGTTCTTGTCACAAAGTATAATTAGTACTAGCAAGATCTTCCTAGAATATGGAATCTAAGGAGGCTAAGAGAAGAGGAGAGGGTATGTTCCCCAAGGGAGTGCGAATTCCACATATACCTAAAGTATTTGGATTTCGAGTTGCACTTTTCTTTCTCAGCATTTGTGAAGGGCTTCTTCAACTATTTCAGAGTTGCATTGAGTATATTCTCACCAAACACATACCGGCTCCTGGTAGATTTCAAGATAGTATGTAAAGAAGTTGAGGTTAGGGCTACGCCTCAACACCTTCGATACTTCTTTGCAATCAGGAGGCAACCCGACGGGTGATATTTTGCTATTGTGAGGCATAAGCGCAAGTTCATGGATAGTTTAGAGTCTAAAATCTACAAGTGGCATGATAAGTTCGTATCAATAATGTCTGATGAAGAGTTGGACTTTTAGACTCAATAGACTGAGCCAATCTGCACGAAGGATATTGAACTAATGCCAAATGATGCTGCAGTAGCCAAGAAAATACAAGAAAGGAGGAAGAACAAGATGTTCTTCTGGGATGCTGAGAGGATTATCCGACGTTATGAAAGCGGAGAACCAATTTTCTTTGAAAAAGAAGGTACACCATTAAGTTACCATTGTGCCAAGTATAGCCATGAAGAAAGCCGTTCTTGTAACTTGGGGAGAGAATAGTCATCTTTGAGCCTTGCTCAGCACGGAGAAAGTAAGTTTATCCTTCTCATGTACTTATATTAACTTACCTGTTCATGTTATAGATATGGGTGCTGGCAAGGTAAATCCAACCAAGCTACTGGCCTAGACAAAGGCTAAGAAATCCAAAGTGGACAAGAGGGCTGCCACAGTGGCTACTACCACTCGTCTTATTACAGTAAAGAAACCGGCTAAAGAAGACACATCCAAGCAGGCAGCTGCTTAAAAGAAAGCCTTGCGGCCATCCAAAGGGCGAAAAGAAGGGGAGAAGGAAGTAGTGACCAAGGTTCCCTATTTTGAGGAGCCTCAAGTCAAGAAAGCTCAACCCTCAGAAGAGTGGAGAAATGTTGGCCGAGAGATCCAACCTAGTGGTGCAGCTGAAGACCTCACCATCACCGAGGGACCATTGGTGTTAGTGCTAGAGGATACGCTTACAATCGATAAGAGGCAGAGAAAAGGACTCCTTAACCAACCACCGAGGCATGGAAATAGCATGTGTTCCTTTCCCCATTAATAATCCAATTAAATCTAGCTTTATCAATCCACAGCTGCTCTTCTTGTTTAAGTACCCAATACCTACTCTCTTTATCAATGAGATTTTGTGTTGGATTTGAAAACAAGAATGTTTGCACCTCTTTTAACTTCCTAACAATGGTCCCTTTTCTATGAGGAATGAAACCAAAAACTTCTCTATTCCACTTTTTCAAGGCTTCAACAAATCTCTTACTATCATCTACATAACCCTAAAGAAGGCTAAATCTAGTTTTTTTCTACAAATCTTCTAAACTCTAGATGTTGAAGCCACATGGCTTGGAAACAAAAGGGCCTTTCTGCTCTTAGCTTAGCTTGATGTCTTTGGTTAGAGTCTAACAAGACAAGGAGATGGTCTAACTAATTCGAAGCAATATGAAATGATTTAGCTTCCGAGTACAATCTCCTCCACTCATAATTGGCCCATGCCCTATTTAACCGAATTTGTACTAGGTTTGCCATATTTTTAGATCTTTTAGACTAGGTGAACCAGGGTCCTACAAACCCTAGATCTACCTTACCATAAGCGTTTGTATAATTTTGATAGGCAACTGCCTTACTTTAGGTCACTTCAATACCACCACACTTCTTCTCTTGATATAAGACTTCATTAAAGTCCCCCAGCATAACCCAAGGGCCCTTGATATGACTAGCCTAATCCACTAAATCTATCTATACAGTATTCCTAATGTCTCTAAATAGACTGACATATATAATAGAAATAATAATAACAAAAAAAGAGTGTTAAAGTGACATACCTGTATATTCATAAGAATTTGTTGGCGGGAAATGTAGCTTGCATACACAACAACCTCTTCAGCAAGCCACAAGACAATAATCCCTCCATTGAATCCTTCAACCTTAACGTAAAGCATCCTATTATCCCCAAGAAAATCTTCAAGGTTATCAACTGCTAGTCCTCCCATATTTGTCTTAGTGATGATGGGGAGTTATGGATTAAACTTCCTTTTGAGATCATGAATTGCTCGATGCTTACACTCAAAATTGGTCCCCCTAGCATTCCATGTAAGTGCCTTAAAGGATCGACGTTGCATAGATGATGAAAAAGTGTTTGCAAAATCAGAAGAATTCATAGATGTGGTGTGAAACCCCGTTATTCAACATACTATCTTGGACTTGAAATGATAGTTTTTTTTATCAAACGTAAAACCTAAAAGATATAGCTTGGGAAATAAGGAACTCAATTTGTCATGGATAGTGCGAGCTAAGAGTTTTGTAATGAGACTCTAGTTGCTCGGAATTGATAGATTTAGGGTCTTCAAAAAATGCTTCTTGAATCAAGTCAAACTTTGGTATAAGGTTATATAAGGTAAAAAAAGATTCTTGGTAAATTTATTTCCTAAATAAAGTACATAGAATATTTAATTAAGTAAAAACATAATTTTACTAGTATGACTCATTATTTATTGGATCTTCAAAATCAAAGCTACAAGATATAATGAGGCTTTAAGATAAACTATATGACTCATAAAAATAATGAAGTTATATAACTAATGAATGTATGTATATATATATTTCTAAGCCCTAAAATTTAGTCAATCGGATAACATTATCCCTTTTAAGTCAAACTTTATGATGAGGTCACAAAAATTCAAGGAAGTAACAGATATAATTCTTCTCACAAAATTAAGTTTATTAAAGCTTTAATTTAATGAAAATACAAATTTATTATTAAAACCCATTATTTATTGAAAATTTGAAATTTTGAGATATAACAAGACCTTAATGATAAATAAATTAGCATACAAAAATAAAAGTATGATACAAAATGATGTTTAAAAGTGATTGTATTCACTAAAAATACTTGTTGATTAATATACAATATATCATTATTATTAGTGAAATATACCGCTACCAACTATTATAATTATTAATATAAAGTATAGTAAAACATTAAAATGCAAATGTCACTCCATTCGTAGTAGTAGTCTATGGCTACCTATGGATGAATCATCTAATAGGAAGTTATAAAATATTAGACACAAATATGTTAAGATGTCATAATATTTTGGCAACTTTCTCATATAGATTGATGAACTACCGACCAACGGCCCCATTACTCGCGTATGACTCTAAGGACTCCAATCCCTCACATAGTGAATTCTCTCTCAACAACCTACTGATGACGAGAAAATTTACACCGAAGGAATGTGGCTGAACTCCTTGAGGTCCCTTAATTGTCATACGTTGATCCATACACTCAGTAGTGATGATGCCAACCATTTCCTTGCCGAAGATCCTGTGCCGAGTAATTTGACCAAACACTACTGAGAAGTTCTTGTCAAGTGATGAGAGACTTATTTAAATAGTTGAATAGTTTTCTGTCGACATGCCGCCATCTCTCTCATCCCGGCCCTTTATTACTGCAACATTTTTACCCCTCTCGCCTGCTGTGCTTAAAGAATATTTGTATAAGTCCAATGTTACACACTGCCCATGTCTATCTCGTCTGACATTGTATTACTTTTTCATTTTTAGTCTTTTATACCTTCTACCCTTTTTAGTATGTACTGAGAATCCCCTTTTTTGTATATATTTTCTTATCATTTCATTATTTGTAATGTTGCCTTAGGGACTTACTATAAATAGTCATTTTCTTTTATAAGCCGCAGATAACTTACACTTTAATACTGAATATTTAGTTCTTGTGAAACAACCCTCTCCAAGTCCATATTTCCTATAATCTTATCTAATCTTGCTAAGTAGCTCATGATTAGTAGTAGGTAGACCATGATATCAACTTGTGCGTCATATCAAGTGTGGTGTCAAGTCATGTTGTGTTCGTTGGTGAGTCACATCCTCTGAGCAGCTTCATGTTAGTTATTCTTATTCGATCTTGGACCATTTCCCTCTAATATTTTTTTTATATCTCGAAGGACCTATTTTAATTCAAATCTGCATCGGTAAGTCCTAGTGATAATTGAGTTCTTAAGCACACCATATATTTTTGGTATCAGAGCTTGAGGTTGAGATCGAGACCAAAAGCTGTGTAATAGTAGTCAGTCTACTGTTCGAGATATTATGTGTGATTGTAGCCGTCCAAGTGAAGTGTAGTTATTGAAATTTTGTGTAAGGAATGTCGAACCCTAGTGTATAGGGAGAGATTCATGATGTTGAAAGTAATGCTCATGATCATGATCGAGTTACCCAACAAACACCACGTATTACTGATGAGTAGATACAAGATCTTGTTGTTATTGTGACCAATTTAGCTATCTCAGTAAATGGGGTCTTAGTGAATGGGCCACGTGAAAGAGTTGTTGAGCAAGGCCGAGAAATGAGAGATAGGCCGAGGAGGCAAATGAACGAGCGAGCTCCAGAAGCCTTTTTAGTGAACCATGTACCTCCGCGATATGTTGACCAAGTTGCAAAAAGAAGGTTAGAGTTGGACAAAGTGGAAGAGTACAAAGAAGAAGAAGACTAGTATGTTGGGATTGATGAGTAAGAGTTTAAAGCGCTAAGAGGTGCCAAACATCTTAAGGTACAGATTCCGAACTTCAACGAGTCTGGTAGTGTTGATGACTACCTGGACTGGGAAGAGAAGATCGAAAAGATATTTAACTTGTATGATTATGAAGATGTTGTCCGCATTAGAGTGGTCGCGTTAGAATTTTCAGGGTAAGCTCTATTCAATACCTCTTGCTACCCCTTAATAGATAGCCAAACTGAAGTAGTTAACAGAACCATCAGTAATCTCTTGCGCACCATTGTTGGAAAGAACTTTAGTGACTGAGATTTATGCCTACCCATCATTGAATTTGCCTACAATCACTCCACTCATAACTTCATTGGAACATCACCATTTGAGGTTGTTTATGAACTTAACCCGAACCTACCCTTAGACTTAGTTAACAGTCTGACTACTCAAGGGGAGAGTCAATCTGGCGTGCAGCGTACCAAGGAATTTTACAGGTTGCATTAAAGAATTATCGAGCAACTGGCCAAAATTGTCGCCTAATACAAAGAATTGGGAAACCGTGGAAGGAAACAAATCGTTTATGCCCTTGGGGACCTTGTTTGAATCCATCTTAGCAAGGAATATTTCCTTAACAAGAGGACGAACAAACTATCTCTTAGAGCGAATAGCCCCTATAAGATCCTGAAGCGCATTAATTATAATGCCTACGAGATTAAACTACCCAAAGGTCTCGGCATGTCTACCACATTCAACATTGTCAACATAACTCTATATGTGCTTGAAGATGACGAAGACCAAGATTTGAGGGAAAATCTTCAATAACCTCGAGGAACTGATGAACTGTCAACCAACGGCCCTATTATTTACATACGGCTTCGAGGACTCCAATCCATTACATGGTAAATTCTCTCTCGGTAACTTGCTGATGATAAGAAAATTAATGCCGAAGAAATATGGCTGAACTCCTTGAGGTCCCTTAATTGCATACATTGATCTGTACACTCAATAGTGATGATACCAACCATTCCCTTACTGAGGACCCTATGTCGAGTAATCCAACCAAACACTGCTGAGAAGTTCCTGCCTAGTGATGAGAGACTCAGTTAAACGGCCGAATAGTTTTCTCTCGGCATGCCATCATCTCTCTCATCTTGCCCTTTTATTGCCGTAACATTTTAACCCCTCTCGCCTGCTGTGTTTAGAGAATATTTGTATGAGACCAATGTTGCACTACCAATTGTCCACCTCATTTGACATTGTACTACTTTTCCATTTTTGGTCTTTTGTCCATTTTACCCTTATTAGTATGTACCAGGAATCTCTTTTTTTATATATACTTTCTTGTCATTTCATTATTTGTAATGTTGCCCTAGAAACTTATTATAAATAGTCATTTTCTTTTGTAAGCTATAGATAACTTACACTTTAATATTAAATATTCTGTTCTTATGAGACAACCCTCTCCAAGTCCATATTTCCCATACTTTTATCTAATCTTACCGAGTAGCTCATGATTAGTAGCGGGTGGACCTTGACATTAACTTGTACATCATATCAAGTGTGGTGTCAAGTCTTGTGTTCGTTGGTAAGTTACATCCTCTAAGCAACTTTATGTCAGCTACTCTTTTTCTTTGATACCTCAAAGGCCATTCCAGTTCAAATTCGCCTCGTAAGTCCTAATGATAACTAAAATCCTAGATATACCATAGACACTTAGCAACTTTTGTTGCTTGAAACTAATTGGACCAAGCAGCAATAATTATCTCATGTCAGCTACAAATTGAAACTCTTAACAAGCAAGTAAATTTCTACTTCTAGAATTTGTTAGTAAAGATGGTTGACATTAAAATATAGGGGATAGAGACATGTGGATTGGCAACAAAGAGATATGCATTTATATATAATATTATTACTACTTTCAACTTATAATAGGACAAAACCCACTGCAACCAATGAATAAAGATATTTCTACCACCATCAAATTTTGTTGATTCCCACTATATAAAGTGTGACATGAATGAAAATACAAGGGTGAAATAATATAGCAAATCGCTTTAATGATACAACAAATTCTTCAGATTAAGTGACTCAGGAGAGAAAGAGCTTGATTAGCCAAATAAGTCCCTAGCGAAATATGATAACTTCGTATGGGAGCAAGTACTAAGGAAATACATCGTAGAAAATGGAAGTTTTCTATATCTGACCGAAGGAAGGAAAGGGGTGATATTCGAAGCGGCAAGTTTAATTGATGTTATTTTAGTGATTAATGTTGCTTCAGTTATGAATTTTATGAAATTACTTAATACATATTGTTCACAAGTATAATGTTTGGTTTGAAAGAAATAGAAGTTAGAGCTATATAACTATTGCAGTTATAAGCTGCTTCTATCGATTTTGGATAATGATAGGGAACAAAGGACTTTGTTAAGTTTATGAGCTAAATCTTATATAAGATTTTCAAAATAACATATTATTGATTTGTTAATGTTTGATTTTGGATATGTAATATTTTGGAATGCTTATAACATTTAAGTAAAATATGATTGTTATGTGACATTTTTCAAAAGGTGCCCTTGACTTTGAAACTAAAAACTATTTTTCTTTACGAGTATAACTAATATTTGATCATCTATATTAAGAGATGCATAACAAAAGTTTTGTGTCTATAAGAAAATTATATTTACATCCATAACATTGAGGATATTAAATATCATGCAATTGTATAACATTAAGTGTATATGCATGTGCCTAGCTACATTCAATACGTAATTACTATACCAATGTTCATAGATAATTTATAGATTATATGCTCACCACATGTATATACCTTCACCTTTACAAGTTAAACATATTATATATATATATATAATCTACTACTCTGGCGCTAGTGCATTCATCCAAGATGAGGGTACATAAATATGTGCACGAGCCATCGATATCCACTATATGATGGGATTATTTTATAAATAGCTTTACAATAAAAACTTTAATTAATTATATTCAAGTATAATATAATAGTGTTTACAAAGCATCCACATCTTATAAAATATGTCTTATATGTATTAAGACAAATTTTGCAACTGTATAAATAAATCTATTCACAAAAAATAAAGTATAATATTATTTGCTGAGGATGGCATATTGAAAAGGCTAGGTGATTATAAGTAATTGTTAATAAGCTATGGTGATTTAGAAATCTTGTAAAACTAAAACAGAATTTGTCATAACATTATAGAGAAGTTGGGGTCTGGATGTGATAATTAAAATAAAATTCTATGTACATAATAGGTACATTTGAAGAAGACTTGCTTAGAGGATTACTAAAGCCATGTGAGTACCCCTTGGTTGCTCTATGTTACTTGGTGGCTGAAAATATAGACCACTCACTTGCTTGTTGTGTATAGCCATAAGATACACTTAAGTGTATTGCATGGCTTGGAGTACTTATACTCCAAATTAATACGGTTTGTGATAAATCTTTGCTTAGTATACTATAATTATTGAGTTTCGTGCTTTTGATAATGGATTAGGATTCACAAGAAATGCAATTCTATTGACATTGGTGATGCAATTGTACTTGGTTTAGGAAAATGTTTGCCTTATGTGATGATTCATAGTAATACATTAATGATTTGATAAATCTTGGATGACATTGATTAAATACCGAGTTGACTTGACTTCGTGCAAATGATGTGATTTCTACATCATGCCATGTATGCAATTATGATATTTGATTGCTAGGATAAAAGCTAAGCTTGGTTGCTATTTTCTTAGTTTTCGATACGTGGCTAGAATTCGTACTTGGCTTAATTAACCTGGAACTTGGTGGAAATTGTACTTAACTAGGTTCATTTAGAACCCATACTTGGCTAAGCCAAATATGTGGTTTGAGTGCATTCATGGCATAACACAAAATGGACCATGAGTCAAGCTTTCTCAACTTGAGATATTGCTAGGCTAAGTTTTAAGCATATAGAGATGTATTGCTCAATTAATTCTAGCCACTTCATGTTGTTTTAGCTAAGCTAACTATACATTGGGTTTTGGCGGCTCCTTGTTGCCCTAGGTTTTTGGACTTTGCATCTAGATGCTTAGGAGTGCCAACTAACCAAATAAGAGTTAGGTTGGGCTAGGATATCGGTATCAATGCATATCACGTGTATTCACATGGCATCCGTATAAGGCATAAATTGTTGCATATGGGCTTGATATTAATTTGATGACTTGAATGTACCGTATTGTTGATGATGTTGGAATTATTAAATATATGATACATACTATTTATTATGATTTAGAATGCTCAATTGCTATGCTTTATGTGTTTAGTTTTATATTCACTTGGCTAAAAACTTGAGCTAAGGGATGAGCTTATCTAATCTTAGGTATTGAAGACAACACAAGCTAAGATCGGGAAACTGGACTGGGTAAAAGAGAAAGCGATTAGCTACAAAATTTGTATTGAGTTCTTGGAAGTAGCTTTGCAGGAAGGTTGTCCTGCTACTTTATAGCTTCCTAGTGTGAATGTTTCGTATGTAACAGTTTTACTCTCTTAAATGGATTTCTGAGTTAAACATTCGTCACCCGTATTTATGTTCTCCCTAGAAATACATTCTTGCTCTCCTCTGAAATGGTCGAAATGTTATTTCTGGGACTTGTTCCCTTTTCCATTTCTGTTGGTGTAACATGATTCCCTAGATGTCGGGCACCACCCTCCTGGAACGCCCTTCCAATCTTACTTCCTAAATCTTCATGTCCAGATGAAGTTCCGGCATGTGGGAATCCTCTCGTAGAAGTTGAAGGAAGATCGTGACTTTTAGCCACCATTGTTCCTTGCGATCTTCTTGATTGCCATCACCGATTTTCCTCTTTTACTTTCACTAAACTTCCCTTTACTCCCCTCGAGTTTTCTTTCTTGGGAGAAGATTAAACTATGCTTCTCCAAATTTGATCTGTAGGTCGGTACAACTTCCATATTCTTTGCATTAAATGCCGAAGTTGAATCTTTAAAGGGTATCCTTTCCCGTTGCATCTCATCCACTAAGGCAAGTTGTGTCTTCGAGGGATTTACATTCCCTTTAGAGTTCTAAACCATCGTATCTTTCTCTTTTCGAGTATCTCCTAAATTTGCACCCCTTCCTTTAAAAGGTTTCTTATTCTGTACTTCTCTTTTCTTTTGGACTTTAATCTATTCCCCATACTGGGTATTTACTGGAGTACTATCCTCTTTGCCCCCTCCATAACTTGATTCGTCTCATCTGACGTCTTGTTATTAACTTCCTTAGGCAATTCCTAGCCTTTGAGATTCTCCCATACTGTTTGCTCTTCCTGACTGTGAGTTGACTTAAACGTGATTTTTAGCTTCACTTTTCCCATCTGCCAAAGTGTTATCTCCCAAGTCTCTTTCACAATTCCCAACAATGTCTACACTTCATCCATGAGGATCCCAGTTTGCTTCATGCTCATCTATTTCCTTCCCCTTCTAATTATCAAAAACCTTATCCCTATTTATCGCTTTTGCTTCTAGACACCCACTTCTTGAATGGCTCAATCTCCTACAGAAGTCACATAATCTCAGTAAACCTTCATATTGAATATAATAACAAAGGTTATTAATAAAATGTTGTGTTTAAGCAGCTTATTCATGTCTACTTGCACATAGAAACGTGCAAACCGTCCCCTCTCCAAGTCAAACGTGTATGAATCAAAATGTAAAACCAGTCTAATCTTTTCTCCAATTCTCCATATTGTTAGTGGAGAATAATACTCCACCGAAAGGTCACTAACTCGGACCCAAACTGCAATTGAATAAAACGAGGATTGATCCATCCAAAAATCCAGTTCCCATTTTTTTAATGCTATTCTTGATAATTCATTGGAAGTCGAAGGCACTATCCAGAGATATTAAATAGATTCCAGATTTAAAATTGCTCAAGGATCTCTACATTCGTTTCAGTTTCTCTATTAAAAACTCGTATCCAAGATTGGGACCCATCATTTGGGCAATAAATCTTTCTTTGCTTTTGAAAATTTCACATGGCATACTCCTGGGGCAGCCTTTTCATTTAAATTCCATTCCTCCTTTTAAGACCTGATTCCCATCTTGATCATCATCAATTTTTTCCGTTGAATCTTGAAAACGATGTTTTTCATATGCACCCGGTATATATATTCATAAGGGCTGTATCCGTGAAAGATAGGCGTGATCCCTTCCTTCCTGGAGAAAAAGGATCATGGTTCACCCCAACAAGTTGTGAAGTCTCCTCATCGTCTAGTGCTTACGGCTCCGTTGAGCTTGGTCACTGTCTTTATGTTAATTAGTAGAATTGCTTTTCTAATTCTCCAATATTTAACTTTAGTTATTAAGGATTTTTTTTTTTCCAGAATTAAGTTCGTATTTACATTATTGTTTTCTTATTAAGAAGGATAGGGGTGTCTCTTGCATGGATATTTTTTTCATAAGTCCTTATGGAAATATATTTATGGAGACGAGTCATTTGGACACTTGGAAAGTATTCTAGATCCTATTTGAGTGATATTATTCGACTGTATTGCCATCATATTGTATTAAAGATAAACAACTTTTATAAATCGGAAGAGGTATTTAGAATCTAGTAATAAAGATATGTTCGTACAAGTTTCAATTATCGATATTATTGTAAAATGGGATGAAATTGTGCTTTAAATAAGTAACTCTTGTATTTATACATATTTTTACAGTAAACAAGAGATAATTGTAAATACACCCTTAAACTAAATAATGATAATTTGGAGTTTTAACAATAGTCTAAAATGTGTATATAAGTTTCAAAAGTCCTAAAGAAATAGAGCTACACTCAGTAAAATTATTATCAATGTTTATATACGGTTTGTTAAATAGAGCATAAATAACTTCTTACTTTTATATTAACATTTCTCTAATGTAAAAGTAAATAGCCTTGATAATACAATTGCAAAAGAGTCTACAAGATTAATTAAAATGTGACCTCACTTTTTCCTTTTTCTTTTTTTTTTCTTTTTTTGGTTTAAGAGTCATCTCACTTTTATTAAAAAATGATGCAATGTTCTTTTTTTTTTTTCCTAACATATCTTAATTTTTATCATGTAAGGTTTTTACCTCATATAATTTTCTTTTTTTAATACTCATATATATAATTTTGAGTTATATATCTTTATTACTACTTTAATATTGGTAATTCTAAAAGGTTATACAATTTATTCTATTTTTTGTTTTTAGTTCTTATGTAATATTTTCCACATATGTTCTTGTCCAAATTATGCAAATTTGCTTTCTAAAATGTTTACATCCATTCATGATGTGCATATTAAGCATCTTTTTGTATCCATGCTTAGACATATTGTCCTATAATATGTAAAAAAAAAAAAAAAAAGGAGGAAACATGTGAATTAACAAAATACGAATTATATCTATTCCTCATTTTTTTTTCTTTTTTAGAAATTGGAAAACTCTATATATTACATTTTCTTTTCATTTAACTTAAAATTTTTCCAAACCTAATATGATGTCAATTTTTGTGGTTGAAAAATTAAATTGCCTATATTTTGAATCTTTTTATATTAATGTGATTCGTGAACATGCTATCTATTAATTAATAATTAATGATTTAGTAAAATATATGTACAATGTAGGTGTATAGCAAAAGATACTTATATATAAAATCATTTATTTATATTTTTTTATTAATTTTTTTTTTTCTTAAAGGAACCATTTTTTATTTTATCTTTTGAGTATTTTTGGAAGTACCGTTAGCTACAAATAGGAAAATATAAAAGATACGACTATAATTGGTTCCTTTGCCCATTAGAATGATTGCCAATGTTTTACATTAATCCTCTACAACTGTTCCCTTCTAACTTTTTTTTTTTTTTAACTCTTCTTGGGTAATAGAAACATTTCTTAATCTAAGAAAAAGAAGTTGAGATCATAAGAAGCAATATCATTAATCATATCATTATTGAGGTTTATACTTGCTTCTATACTAAATAAATAAGCATTTGTTTTTATTGCTTTATCCCATTTGGTCTTAACCATTAAACAACTACTTTTATATTCCTTTTTAATATAATCTTACTGCAAATATGTTCCTACACTTCAAATTGTAGGAACTAATATCATTCATCATATCATTATCGAGACTTATCTTTCTTCTACAATGTGCAAAATTAGTTTATATTACTGCCTCTAAATTTAAATCAAATTTTGATTTTTCTTAAAATGTTCAAAACCATGCTCCTATTTTTTACTTTTTTTTTTTTTTATAAAATTCTATCTTTACATAATTTTCACACTTTTCTAAACAAATTTCAAATAACTTTCCTATAACATATGATGTTAAGTTGTTATAATTAAAATCTTCTCAAAAGTCATAATTAGTTCTTAGGTTTAATTAAAAGATGGTGCTTTCTTTATTAGTATATTTATATTAATACCAAAAAGGTACGATAACAAAAAAAAGTAGAAAAGATCCTTTTTTTTTTTTGCGTTAATATTTTATTTTTACACATGAATATATTTTAAAATTAACCTGCACATTGTGCGGCATATTAACTAGTCTTAAGATAATTGTGAATCAGGGTTATGGACCCCAAGCCAACGTTATAAATACATTGTGTTGGATCATCTCATTAACACTATACATAACACAACATACAGAGCAAGAAAAAGAATACTCTTTCATAGGGTTAGGGGATTTTCTCTCACTAAAAGTGAGTAATGTAAGACTTAGACTTGATAGAAAAAAAAGGAAACTTTATTTCTTCAAGCACTCCAAGATCTCATGCGGTGCCATAGAAACATAATAATATTAAAAAAAATCGGAAGTGTATTTGAATCTTTATAGAATAGCAAGATCCAAATTCTTTACGATTCTTGATCTTGTTATTCTATATAGGTTCTAGTACGCTTCCGATTTGGTTTAATATTATTATGTTTTCATGGCACGGCAATTTCATGTATGAGATCTTAACATATTTATAGAAATAAGGTTTCTCTTTTTTCTAACAAGTGGTATCAAAACTGCAAGGCTTATCACGTCAAAATAAATAATACCTTATCTGTATATGGAGTTTTAGTCAAATCATTATACATATATCAAGTAATCCTTTTGTGCAACATTTATCATTAAACAATTAAATATAATGTTGTCTCTCTCACTTTACGTTTTTTTATTATTTCCTTTATTCTTTCCAATTTATGTTTTTCATTATTTCCTCTATTTTTTATAATTTACTAAGTAGCAAGATCACATAAACTTAAAGTAATTGAGATAACAAATTTTGTTTTTTTAATTCACAAACTTTGTAGAGGTTCAATGGTTCCATATGTTTGGTATACGAAGAACTTATAATATGATATATAAATTAGTTATTTAGATACCACATAAACTTGAAATTTACAGGAAGAATTAAATTTACAAATTCTATAGCACACCCGCTATTTTATAGGTACAACTCCACTTCTAGGGTATTGTATAGTAGGGTTGGATTCCAAAATTTAGGAAACTCTACCTTACAGGTTAGAGCACAATAGACTTTCATACACAACTTACCTTGTATGCACTCACCCTAACATACATATTGATATACATATATATAAATACATAAGATCTTGTATTGATATATGTAATAAATAGATAACATGATATATTGATATACATAATAAATATATATATATACATATATATATAATCAACCTTTCTATCAATATATCATGTTATCTATTTATTACATATATCAATACAAGATCTTATGTATTTATATATATGTATATCAATATGTATGTTAGGGTGAGTGCATACAAGGTAAGTTGTGTATGAAAGTCTATTGTGCTCTAACCTGTAAGGTAGAGTTTCCTAAATTTTGGAATCCAACCCTACTATACAATACCCTAGAAGTGGAGTTGTACCTATAAAATAGCGGGTGTGCTATAGAATTTGTAAATTTAATTCTTCCTGTAAATTTCAAGTTTATGTGGTATCTAAATAACTAATTTATATATCATATTATAAGTTCTTCGTATACCAAACATATGGAACCATTGAACCTCTACAAAGTTTGTGAATTAAAAAAACAAAATTTGTTATCTCAATTACTTTAAGTTTATGTGATCTTGCTACTTAGTAAATTATAAAAAATAGAGGAAATAATGAAAAACATAAATTGGAAAGAATAAAGGAAATAATAAAAAAACGTAAAGTGAGAGAGACAACATTATATTTAATTGTTTAATGATAAATGTTGCACAAAAGGATTACTTGATATATGTATAATGATTTGACTAAAACTCCATATACAGATAAGGTATTATTTATTTTGACGTGATAAGCCTTGCAGTTTTGATACCACTTGTTAGAAAAAAGAGAAACCTTATTTCTATAAATATGTTAAGATCTCATACATGAAATTGCCGTGCCATGAAAACATAATAATATTAAACCAAATCGGAAGCGTACTAGAACCTATATAGAATAACAAGATCAAGAATCGTAAAGAATTTGGATCTTGCTATTCTATAAAGATTCAAATACACTTCCGATTTTTTTTAATATTATTATGTTTCTATGGCACCGCATGAGATCTTGGAGTGCTTGAAGAAATAAAGTTTCCTTTTTTTTCTATCAAGTCTAAGTCTTACATTACTCACTTTTAGTGAGAGAAAATCCCCTAACCCTATGAAAGAGTATTCTTTTTCTTGCTCTGTATGTTGTGTTATGTATAGTGTTAATGAGATGATCCAACACAATGTATTTATAACGTTGGCTTGGGGTCCATAACCCTGATTCACAATTATCTTAAGACTAGTTAATATGCCGCACAATGTGCAGGTTAATTTTAAAATATATTCATGTGTAAAAATAAAATATTAACGCAAAAAAAAAAAAGGATCTTTTCTACTTTTTTTTGTTATCGTACCTTTTTGGTATTAATATAAATATACTAATAAAGAAAGCACCATCTTTTAATTAAACCTAAGAACTAATTATGACTTTTGAGAAGATTTTAATTATAACAACTTAACATCATATGTTATAGGAAAGTTATTTGAAATTTGTTTAGAAAAGTGTGAAAATTATGTAAAGATAGAATTTTATAAAAAAAAAAAAAAGTAAAAAATAGGAGCATGGTTTTGAACATTTTAAGAAAAATCAAAATTTGATTTAAATTTAGAGGCAGTAATATAAACTAATTTTGCACATTGTAGAAGAAAGATAAGTCTCGATAATGATATGATGAATGATATTAGTTCCTACAATTTGAAGTGTAGGAACATATTTGCAGTAAGATTATATTAAAAAGGAATATAAAAGTAGTTGTTTAATGGTTAAGACCAAATGGGATAAAGCAATAAAAACAAATGCTTATTTATTTAGTATAGAAGCAAGTATAAACCTCAATAATGATATGATTAATGATATTGCTTCTTATGATCTCAACTTCTTTTTCTTAGATTAAGAAATGTTTCTATTACCCAAGAAGAGTTAAAAAAAAAAAAAAGTTAGAAGGGAACAGTTGTAGAGGATTAATGTAAAACATTGGCAATCATTCTAATGGGCAAAGGAACCAATTATAGTCGTATCTTTTATATTTTCCTATTTGTAGCTAACGGTACTTCCAAAAATACTCAAAAGATAAAATAAAAAATGGTTCCTTTAAGAAAAAAAAAAATTAATAAAAAAATATAAATAAATGATTTTATATATAAGTATCTTTTGCTATACACCTACATTGTACATATATTTTACTAAATCATTAATTATTAATTAATAGATAGCATGTTCACGAATCACATTAATATAAAAAGATTCAAAATATAGGCAATTTAATTTTTCAACCACAAAAATTGACATCATATTAGGTTTGGAAAAATTTTAAGTTAAATGAAAAGAAAATGTAATATATAGAGTTTTCCAATTTCTAAAAAAGAAAAAAAAATGAGGAATAGATATAATTCGTATTTTGTTAATTCACATGTTTCCTCCTTTTTTTTTTTTTTTTTACATATTATAGGACAATATGTCTAAGCATGGATACAAAAAGATGCTTAATATGCACATCATGAATGGATGTAAACATTTTAGAAAGCAAATTTGCATAATTTGGACAAGAACATATGTGGAAAATATTACATAAGAACTAAAAACAAAAAATAGAATAAATTGTATAACCTTTTAGAATTACCAATATTAAAGTAGTAATAAAGATATATAACTCAAAATTATATATATGAGTATTAAAAAAAGAAAATTATATGAGGTAAAAACCTTACATGATAAAAATTAAGATATGTTAGGAAAAAAAAAAAAGAACATTGCATCATTTTTTAATAAAAGTGAGATGACTCTTAAACCAAAAAAAGAAAAAAAAAAGAAAAAGGAAAAAGTGAGGTCACATTTTAATTAATCTTGTAGACTCTTTTGCAATTGTATTATCAAGGCTATTTACTTTTACATTAGAGAAATGTTAATATAAAAGTAAGAAGTTATTTATGCTCTATTTAACAAACCGTATATAAACATTGATAATAATTTTACTGAGTGTAGCTCTATTTCTTTAGGACTTTTGAAACTTATATACACATTTTAGACTATTGTTAAAACTCCAAATTATCATTATTTAGTTTAAGGGTGTATTTACAATTATCTCTTGTTTACTGTAAAAATATGTATAAATACAAGAGTTACTTATTTAAAGCACAATTTCATCCCATTTTACAATAATATCGATAATTGAAACTTGTACGAACATATCTTTATTACTAGATTCTAAATACCTCTTCCGATTTATAAAAGTTGTTTATCTTTAATACAATATGATGGCAATACAGTCGAATAATATCACTCAAATAGGATCTAGAATACTTTCCAAGTGTCCAAATGACTCGTCTCCATAAATATATTTCCATAAGGACTTATGAAAAAAATATCCATGCAAGAGACACCCCTATCCTTCTTAATAAGAAAACAATAATGTAAATACGAACTTAATTCTGGAAAAAAAAAAATCCTTAATAACTAAAGTTAAATATTGGAGAATTAGAAAAGCAATTCTACTAATTAACATAAAGACAGTGACCAAGCTCAACGGAGCCGTAAGCACTAGACGATGAGGAGACTTCACAACTTGTTGGGGTGAACCATGATCCTTTTTCTCCAGGAAGGAAGGGATCACGCCTATCTTTCACGGATACAGCCCTTATGAATATATATACCGGGTGCATATGAAAAACATCGTTTTCAAGATTCAACGGAAAAAATTGATGATGATCAAGATGGGAATCAGGTCTTAAAAGGAGGAATGGAATTTAAATGAAAAGGCTGCCCCAGGAGTATGCCATGTGAAATTTTCAAAAGCAAAGAAAGATTTATTGCCCAAATGATGGGTCCCAATCTTGGATACGAGTTTTTAATAGAGAAACTGAAACGAATGTAGAGATCCTTGAGCAATTTTAAATCTGGAATCTATTTAATATCTCTGGATAGTGCCTTCGACTTCCAATGAATTATCAAGAATAGCATTAAAAAAATGGGAACTGGATTTTTGGATGGATCAATCCTCGTTTTATTCAATTGCAGTTTGGGTCCGAGTTAGTGACCTTTCGGTGGAGTATTATTCTCCACTAACAATATGGAGAATTGGAGAAAAGATTAGACTGGTTTTACATTTTGATTCATACACGTTTGACTTGGAGAGGGGACGGTTTGCACGTTTCTATGTGCAAGTAGACATGAATAAGCTGCTTAAACACAACATTTTATTAATAACCTTTGTTATTATATTCAATATGAAGGTTTACTGAGATTATGTGACTTCTGTAGGAGATTGAGCCATTCAAGAAGTGGGTGTCTAGAAGCAAAAGCGATAAATAGGGATAAGGTTTTTGATAATTAGAAGGGGAAGGAAATAGATGAGCATGAAGCAAACTGGGATCCTCATGGATGAAGTGTAGACATTGTTGGGAATTGTGAAAGAGACTTGGGAGATAACACTTTGGCAGATGGGAAAAGTGAAGCTAAAAATCACGTTTAAGTCAACTCACAGTCAGGAAGAGCAAACAGTATGGGAGAATCTCAAAGGCTAGGAATTGCCTAAGGAAGTTAATAACAAGACGTCAGATGAGACGAATCAAGTTATGGAGGGGGCAAAGAGGATAGTACTCCAGTAAATACCCAGTA